>BLBF01000037.1:1667615-1699991 GCA_015471245.1 Laticauda colubrina
GATAGATAGATAGATAGATAGATAGATAGATAGATAGATAGATAGATGATAATAAGACAGACAAATGGTTGAAGAGAAAGAGAGAGAGATTAAATGTGGATGTGTTTCCTATATTGCACATGTGCATATTAGCAAACAGCTAAAATTGCTGACTAATCATTGTACAGCCTCCTAATTTTATTTTATATATTTTATAAAACAGAAATGTCATAATATAAACACAAAAGGTGCTTTTTCAAGAGGCAACTGGACTGTCTTGTTTTTCTTTGAAGACAAGGTCAGAGCTGAAGAGACTTCTTGGATGAAACATCTTCAAAGAAAAACAAGAAAGTCCAACTGCCTCTTTAAAAAGCACCTTTGGAATAGCCATGACCTGGATGACTGAGAATCTCCAAATACATTCACAATATAAATATATGACATAGAGATGCAGAGAATGAAAAATGGTACCAATAATTTACAAGTATAGTTATTTCAGTTCAGAGTACCATGAATGGTGCAATGGACAACATGTTGTGATATTGATTCAACATCATTCTTAATTCTGGTCCAGATTAAATCCTTGAGGGAAACATGGCACCACCATACTAGTTATGACATCTAGTTTTATCCTAGTACTGGATTATTAATAGGTGACAAGTTAGAATGATTTCAATGAAAATACTAATTTATAGAGGATTGGGCCTCTTGTAATTGTAAAGCTACCATCAAAATGAAAGGGTTATTTCAGAAAACATTTGTAGAGGACAGTCATCTTTTTTTTTCTTCTAATCTCCCAGCTACATTTGATCGGTCACTGTCTAACACAGCATGCTGGCTGGGGAATTCTGGGAGTTCAATCACACATATTAAAGTTGCCAAGTTTGAGAAATATTTCATTATAACAACTTTTCTGTGAAGCTAAGAGGAGGCACGGAGGAAATAACCTTACCCACCAGTTGGTTCTCCAATATTGATTTGTTTCAGTATTACATATGCTGATCATAAGAGTTAAACTCATGTTGTATTCTTAAAATTTGAGCTGTGTGTGCATAACCTCAAAAGACCTCCTACTTTTCAAACAGAAAGGGACTGATCGTGTAACAACTACATCCCAACTCTTAATTTTAATCATAGATCATTTGGAAGAGGGCTCTCGTTGAAGAATATGTAACCTGGGTGGATTTAGCATCCTATTGTAATGTTCCACCTTGGGTCTTCTATGTTACATTGATGGCAAATTTGAAAATGAGAACTGCTTGATATTCGTGAATGAGGTCTAATTAAAAGGCACTGAGTTTTGTCTGTTCTAATCAGGCTTCCTTAAAATTTCTATTGAATGCAAATATTGTATCTTGGGGCAAGAAAGAAATGGTTGTATTTCATTACATTAAAAAATGGAGGTCAGAAGAAATGGAGCATTTTTCTTCCAGACCATGCTGAAGTGACAGGTACCTTTAAAATAGAACCAGTGAAACATTAAAATGTAAAATAAATCGTGAAGATTTTCACTAGTGAAAAAAAAAAAAAGCCAAGTACGATAGTTATCCAAATAGGTCTCCAGTGGGTCTTTAAAATTCATATCCATTGAAATAATGTTTCTGTAGGGTTAGATTTAAAGATGGTAAATTTAAGGATACTTTTTTCCCCTTTCTCTTGGATTTGACTGCTTCAGTCAATTATCCTGGCACTTTATTTGCAGGGCTAATAAGAACAAACAGTTTCAGTACTTCCAAAAGCTTATAAAGTACAGTCCTGTATCTATGAATTATCTTGACCTTTGTAGAATGTATTCAACATCTTTCTGATTTATATAATTTTGTAAATCTACCAGTACAATTGTATGTTTAATTTCAGAGGCAGATAATTGGCAAACCAATTAACTTTTGCAAAATTGGGACCTTAATGTTCAAGGGAACCCTAATAGACTTAATATTAACATAATAATAATGTTCTGTGTTAATACAATTCATTTCCATTCTTGTATTTTTATTTTTTAATGACTAAACCATATTCTTTACACAGTGCATTCCCACTTTCTATTATGAGTGTAGATTAAAATGAAAGACTGCATCAAACTATTCACAATTTTTCTATAAGGACTTTTTTGGGGGGTATGTTTTTGCTTGCAACCCAAATTGGATCTGAGGTATTAAAGATAGTCTTGAAATATAATATATTCTCTTAGAGAAAACAATCCCCATAACATTTTAATAAAAAAAATAATTCAAAGGACAAATATGGCAACACACAATTTCTAAAGGCTAGGTCCCACTAGCCAACGGATGCAAAACGTATGCAAAAAGGACACAGCGGACAAACAAAATTTCGGGGGTGGCTCCATCTGTTCTTATCCGCTCCAAAAAGTGGCCCAAATTTGCATAAACAGAACGGAAAAGAATGGAAAGGAACGGACGGGGATAGAACGTAGCGGGGATGTTAAACGGATGTTCGTAGGAAGCCTTGTGGATGGAAGCGGATGGAAGCAGATGATACATCCGAAGGGCTTCCAGGGGAGAATTGCGAAGCAGAAGTATAACGGAAGGGGCGGATGCGTAGCAGATGATGCAGATGCATCACGGATACCTATAGGAAGAAAAGCGGATGCATCGCGGATGTATATCGGATGCAAAGCATTCACTGCGCATGAGGGGACTATGAATTGCGTCAGCTCCGTGGATATAAAAGGATGCAGCTCGCACGCAGTCAGCATTCAGAGGAAAAACATGCTGCCACAGACATCTTCAAATAACACCATGGTTTGTCAGTCAGGGAAGAAGAGAAAGCCTGTGCCTACTCGTTCAAACCCTGGCAAGAAGGAAAGAACCACCATCCCACCCCTTGGCACTGACTCTGAAGCTGCTGGTGCTGCTGGTGCTACTGGTGCTGCTGGTGCTGCTGGTGCTGCTGGTGCTGCTGGTGCTGCTGGTGCTGCTGGTGCTGCTGGTGCTTCTCCTGCTGCTGGTGCTGGTGCTGCTGCTGCTGCTACTGTTACTGCTGCTGCTGCTGTGGTGGACCAGCCCCAAGGCCCTCAAAGAACTGCTGCTCAAGCCCCTGAAGGCCCTGCTGCTCAAGCCCCTGCCAGAGGGAGGAAGAGGCAAGGGAAGGAGAAGGAAGAGAGGAAACGGTACACCATTTCGGAGGATCATTTCGGAGGAGGTGCTGGAATGGCTGAGGGAGAATGAGTACCTGTGGAGAAAGGGCCACAGACTCTATCACAACACCAAGAGGAAGCAGGCAGCTTGGAGAAACAAGGCAGAGAGCCTGGGCTACACTTCAGACCTACTCTTGGGATGGTGGAAGCACATGCACACCTGGTATGGCAAGCTACACCTGAAGAAATCTGGCCAGGCCGCTGTCAAGCTCACTGACCGGGAGATGTACGTCATGGCCAAGTGCAGCTTCCTGGAGGGCGAAGTCTGCCACCGAGGAGCAGCCCCTCTGACACCCCTCTCCCTCAGACAGCCCACAGGCAGCCAGTCCTCTTCCAGCCAGGAGACAGCTGCCCTGTCCAGGTAGGTGTCTTCAGAGGGCCCCATGGCAGAGACCCCCCCGACAGCTGCACTCCCCATGCCCTGTCACAAATGGAGCAAGAAGCGGCAGCCACCAGAGACCAACCCACCCCCATCCCCACCCCCAGCTCCAGAGGATGCAGGCAGAGAGGCAGACTGGAGGGCCAGAGCCACACTGTCCTCTTGGAGATCAGGGACACAATGAAGACCAGCACAGAAATTCTCTCTCAGCTTGTCCACAGCGACATACCATCCTCGGACCAGAAGCCCTTCATCACCTAGGTGAGCCAGACCCTCATGGACCTACCTGAGGCCCAATACCAGGTGATGAAGCAAAAGATCACAGCACTTCTGCACAACCCTCAAGGCCCAGCTGAACCTGCTCCGACCCACTCCAGGTCTGCTCCTCCACCCCAGGTGATGTCAGGCTTCTCAACCTCACGGGACTGAGTCAGCTCTCTGAGAGCTTCCTGAACACACCATCCCCTGTTGTACTCTTGGGGCCAAGCACCCCAATGGCACCTCAGACCAGCACTCCAGCCACAGCCATCTCCACAGTCCCCACCCGCTTAACAGCTGAGACCATGGACATGCCTCAGAGTGACTGAGAATAGTGCCAGAGACTGAGTTGTTACCTGTTCACTTTATCTTTGCTTAAGACACTTTACTTGGTTCATTTAGCTTTTTTAATAAAGTCATACAGTTTACTTATGACAGTTATTAATAAAGGTTATCTTTGCTTCACACACTTGGTTCATTTTATTTACTTAATGAAGTGTTGGTGAAAACTTTGAAAAAATGGTTAATCCTTTGCATGCTTGTGAGATGGGTAAGGATAGTTGTGGGATAGATAAGGATAGATGTGGGATAGATAAACCTCCAGTGCAGGCATAGTGGGACTGTATGGTCCACCCTCCCAGCTGCCACACATATAGCCCTTTTTATCAATAACAATTTATACATTGATCAACACATTTCAAAATAAACAAAGCTCTTTATTAATGCCCTATTCATTGTAGGGCCACTCAACATACATGGCACAATCTCATCAGTGTCATGAGACAGGCTCAAGGAAGCATCCATTAACCATCTATCATCCTGTCTTGCCACTCCATTGCTCCAGCTGGGGAGTTGCACCAATGTCTCAGGAGGTTGCACTGCTTCTTCCCTTCACATTGGGGGAGAGAGAGAGAGACTTCGCCTCTGTTGGGGCCTTGTACATCCACAGTGTCTTTCAGGTTTCATCCTTGCCTCCATTCACCAGGCTCCATGTCCCCATTCCCTTGTTGATGGTCCAAAAGCCTTTTCTGCAACACTGGGTCGCGGGTGCGCATGAGATTTTGCAAGATGCAGCAAGCTTCCACAATGCTCCTCACAGTCTCTGAGTCATGCTGCATGGTGGTGAGAAGTACCTGGAACCTGTTGGCTAGGATGCCAAAGGCATTCTCCACCACCCATCTTGCCCTGGACAGCCTGTAGTTGAAGATCCTCTCTTCACGGGTGAGGTATCTTGAAATGTAGGGCTTCATGAGGTAGGTTGTGAGGGAGAAGGCGTCATCCCCCACGATGAAGTAGGGCACATCTTGTGTGTCATTGGGTAGGGGGTCTGGATCTGGAAAACCCATGATGAGGTTGCATTCCAGCCAATCCTTGAGGTCACTGGTGTTGAATACCTGGATATCTGAAGCTGACCCGTTGCCTGAAGCATCGATGTACATGAACTTGTAGTCAGCATCAACCATGGCAAAGAGGATGATACTGAAAAAGCCCTTGTAGTTGTAATAATTGGACCCTGGGTTGCCTGGAACTTTGCAGGCCACGTGCTTCCCATCTATGGCTCCAACAGTGTGGGAAAAGTTCCATCCCTGATACCACTGTTCTGCAAGTTTCCTCCAGCCTTCTTCAGTGGTGGGACAATGGAGGAGCTCCTCCATGTATTCTTCGATGATGGCCTGCATCACTCCTCTGACCACAGTGCTGATGGTGTTGTGTGGCAACCTCCAGGCATACTGCATGTTTCTGTATGTGGTTCCAGAGGCCAGGTGCTGCAGAGTCAGTGCCATCTTCAGTCCAGGGTCCAGGTTTGGATGGAAGTTGGTGCTCGGCTTGGTCAACCTGGGTCTCAGACGCTCCACACGTTCGTGAAACATGGCTGGTGGCATCCTCATGAAGTGATGGAATGCACGAGTGTCTTCATTCCTCAGTTCCACCATCAGCTTGTCATACAGTCCAAACTCCATTCTTCTCCCAATCCATCCTCGGACCCACACAGCTCTTGAACGTCTCCTTCTTCTCCTTGTGTAGAAAAGGTGAAACAGTCTGAACAGGGCTTGGTTCTGATGTTGAATGATCGCAGCTACCATAAGGAGTGTGTTATGATCCATGGTGGAGAACAATGGATGATGTGGAAGAGCAAGACCAAGGCTGAAGAGGTCTCTACACCACGGCTGCTGGACTCATACTGAGATCCAGGTGATTTCCTCCCACTTTTTATAGGAAATATCGGTTGTCCACTAGGTGTCCTTCCACATACTCTAGGCATACTCCAGACATCCTAAATATACGAGATACATCCCATATACAAACGTTTTGTCCATTTTAATGCTTTATATATGAGATTCATCCACTTACATCTTTTCTATTTCCATGCTACTAATGCTGTGTGGACATTCCGTGCACCTTTCGTTTCCTCCCTCTTTCCATTTTCAGCTGGAGCGGATTTGAGTTGTGAGGATGGCCAGAGGATGCAGAGAGGATACAGCGGACGTTTAACGGATGATAACGGACATAGAATGTTTGTTGCCCGTATATGTCGCGGATGTACATTGTACATGATAGAAAGTTCATCCGTTCAAAAATTTTGTTCAGCTCAAAACTTCTTGCGTGGATAAAATCTCAGTGGATGGATGCTCAAAGGATAGAGCGTATGAAACACGTATGCAATGAGTACACAATGGATGCATTGCATTTTCCAACAGATGGCAAGCTTTTTTGTCCGTTTTACATCCTCTTTGCATCCGTTGGTGCAGTGGGACATGGGCTCAAATTAGATCAAGAAGATGGTAGTTTCTAGAAATGAATCTGACATTTAATTGTGTGGGTGCTAAAGAATGAAGTTGGAGAAGTATAATTCTAATTTAACTCAACCTCTGTACCAATTTGGCATTCTGAGATATGTAAGATTTATCTATTCTATGCATCTATCCAATATATCTGAATAAAGTCAGATTGGGAAGGCCCATCCTAATTGTTATGTTTCTGTCAATCCCTCTAGATTAACAGTTCCAGAAGAAATTGCAGAAGTCCTAGAATGTTATGCAGGATAAAATTCAGAATAACACCACAAGGGAAGCAATGTCCTTTTTGCGAATGGTTGGTTTTTCCAATATTTCCTAAGCTTTGTCTTACACTAAGACAATAAAGTAGAAAGCATAGTGTAATGGCCATGAGAAATGTCTTGGCATTTCACATCAGAGTTTCTGGTAATTTCAGAATAGTAACAAGTATGCATTTTACTATGATCTGTGTCTCTATTACAACATCGAAGCAAAAAATAGGTATAAAAATACATTTCTACAAATGTTAAGCAAAACACAACCCACCTGGCAGTTGGCATTTAGCTTAATAACCCCACTTTAGCATTCCCATCTGCCAGTCAAGCCTGAGGCTTTAGTAACTCATTACTATATTCTGTAGACTAGATTCAGGCTGGTGACTCACTCAAGTTGTGAGTGACTCACTAGCTTAAGGCCCTGTCACACTGCCCAATGGATGCAAAATGTTTGTAAAAAGGACACAGAGGATGAGAAAAATGTTCCATCCATTGTTATCTGCTCTCAAAAGGGGCAAAAATTTGCATAACCAGAGCGGATAACACGGAAAGGAACGGACGGGGGGAGGATGCAGGGCAGATGGAAAATGGATGCAGAGTGGAAGCCTAGCGGATGGAAGGGGATGACAGGGGATAGCACATCCGCAAGGCTTCCGGGGGATCTCAGCAAAGCGGACGCGGAACGGAAAGAGTGGATGCTGAGTGGACAGGGAACGGATGAAGCGGATGCACAGCGGATGCACAGCGGATGCACAGCTGGTGAAGCGGATGCAGAGCAGAAGCCTTGCGGATGCACAGTGGAAGCCTAGCGGATGCCTTGCATTAATTGCGCGTGCGGGGGGGATTTATTGCATCAGCCCCACGGATATAAAGGCAAGCAGCTCAGAAGAAGGTCACCATTCAGAGGAAAGACCTGATGCAAGATGGATTGAGTGCCTTGCCTGCCTGCCTTGCTGCCTGCCATCCTGCCAGCCTTGGTGCCTGCCTTGGTGCCTGCCATCCTGCCAGCCTTGGTGCCTGCCAGCCTTGGTGCCATCCTGCCTGCTAGCCTTGGTGGCTGTCTGCCAGCATCCCTGCCAGCCTCCCTGCCAGTAAGCAACCCCACAACCATGGGGAAAAAGAGGAAGCCTCAGCCATCTGCTGCCAGCCCTGGCAAGAGGGACAGGGCCACCCTGGCCCTCACTCTGCTTCTGCTGGGGCTTCTGTAGCACGGGCTCGCTCTTCTACAGCTGGGGCTTCTGCTACTTCTGCTTCTGGAGGAGCTGCTGCTGCTGCTTATGGCGGTGGTGCTTCTGCTCATGCTTACTCTGCTGATGCTGCTCCTGGCGGGGGTGCTTCTGCTGGTGCTTACTCTGCTGAGACTGCTCCTGGCGGTGGTGCTTCTGCTGGTGTTTACTCTGCTGAAGCTGCTCCTCGTCCTGCTGGTCCTGCTGGTCCTGCTCGTGCTCCTGGACTTGTTTGTCCTGCTCGTACTGCTCATGCTCCTGGTCTTGCTCGTCCTGCTCCTCCTGCTGGTCTTGCTCATGCTCCTGGTCCTGCTCGTGCTCCTGGTGATGATGATGATGATGATGATCCTGCTGGTGCTGCTACTGCTGCTGATGATGATGATAATGCTGATTATGATCATGCTGGTGATGCTGCTGCTGCTGCTGGTGATCATGATGATGATGATTCTGCTGCTGCTGCTTCTGCTGGTGGTGTGGAGGAGCAGCCCCTACAAACTGGAAGCCCCTCTGATGAGGGCCCATCTGGTCCTGCCAAAGGGAGGAAGAGGCACATGCGGGAATGGGAGAGGAGGCAATACTCCATTGAGGAGGAACACGAGGATGAGGTGCTGGAGTGGCTGAGAGAGAATGACTATCTGTGGCGGAAGGGACACCGGCTCTACAGGGACACCAAAAGGAAGCAGGCTGCTTGGAGAGAGGAGGCGGAGAGTCTGGGCTACACATTAGATGTGCTCCTCGGCTGGTGGAAGCACATGCACACCTGGCACGGGAAGCTTTACCTCAAGAAATCAGGCCAGGCCACGGTTAAGCTGATGGACAGAGAGACCTATGTCATGGCCAGGTGCAGCTTCCTGGAGGGTGAGATCCGCCAATGAGGAGCAGCAGCAGCAGCCCCTCTCTCTCTGGCAGCCTGCTGAGAGCCAGTCCTCTTCCGGCCGAGAGTCAGCTCCCAAGAGAACCCACGGACAGGTGTTTTAACCATGGTGGAGGGCATGGAGGACTCCCTGGTGCAGTGGGAGAAAGGAGACGGCACTTCCACCACAGCCCTACCCGCATCCACCCACAGCTCCACCTCCACAGAAAGGCAGAGAGCCAGACAGGAGGGGCAGAGCCACACTGTCCTGCTGGAGATCAGGGACACCATCTGGAGCAGCATAGATCTCCTCTCTCAGCTGGTCCACATCGATTCCTCATCCTCCAACCATGAGCCCTTCCTCACCTATGTCAACCTGACCCTCACGGACATGGCGGAACCCCAGTACCAGGTGGTGAAGGACTAGATCACTGAGCTGCTTCACAACCCTCCAGACCCAGAGGAACCTGCTCCCACCCAGTCCAGGTCTGCTCCTCCACCCCAGGTGATGTCCCTCCCATTCCAGGGCTTTCCACAGGCCCTCACCTACCAGGGCTATGGCTACCAGGAGGTCCAGCAGCATATGCAGCAGCCCTTCCCAGTCCAGGCACAGAGTCATCGGATGACACCGTTGCCACCGGTTCCACCCATGCCAATGATGCCACCAATGCCAGTCCTCACCCAGCTGCAGACCAGACAGCCCCACTGCACTGCTCCTTCCCCCACCCCACAGCCAAGCCTGGCCTCAGTACATCTGTCCTCGGTACTGGGGCTGACACCACATGGCATGGAGGAAGGAGCTCTCAACATCATGGGGCTGAGCCAGCTGTCCGAGAGCTTCCTCAACACACCGTCACCTGTTGTCCTCTCGGGGCCAGGCACCCCAGTGGCGCTTCAGACCAGCACTCCAGCAGCCACCTCCACAGCACCTGGACCCTTCACCCCTGAGACTGGGCACACCTCCGAGTGACCAAGGGGAGTGCCAGAGACTGGGTGGCTACCTGTAGTCTTTATTTGGACACTTGACTTGGATCATTTTTCCTTTACAGCTTGTGATTAATAAAGTTTAGCTTTGCTTCACACACTTGCTTCATTTATTTATGTCAATAAAGTCTTGGTGGAAACTTTTAGAAATGCTTTAAGCCTTTGCATGCTTGTAGGATGGGTAAGGATAGCAGTGGGATGGTCAGGGGTATCTTTGGGATGGGTAAGGATAGCAGTGGGATGGGCAGGGATACCTTTGGGATGGGCAGGGATACCTTTGGGATGGGTAATATCTGTGGGATAGATAAACCTCCAGTGCAAGCATAGTGGGACTGTATGGTCCAACTTCCCAGGTGCCACACCTATGGCCCTTCAGTATCAATACTAATGTAATCATTGATCCACATATTTGAACATAAACACAACTCTTTATTAAATGCCCTGTTCATTGTAGGCCCACCCAACAAACATGGCCCAAACTCATCAGTGTGATGAGACAGGCTGAAGGAAGCATCCATTAATCATCTATCATCCTGTCTTGCCACTCCACTGCTCCAGCTGGGGAGTTGCACCAGTGTTTCAGGAGGTTGTGCTGCTTCTTCCCTTCATGTGAGGCTCTGTTGGGGCCTTGCACATCCTCAGGTTTCGCCCTTGCCTCCATTCCCCAGGCTCCATGTCCCCATTGCCTTGCTGGAGGTCCACAAAGGTGTTCTCCACCACCCGCCTTGCCCTGGACAGCCTGTAGTTGAAGATCCTCTCTTCACGGGTGAGGCATCTGGAGATGTAGGGCTTCATGAGGTAGGTTGTGAGGGAGAAGGCGTCATCCCCCATGATGAAGTAGGGCACATCTTGCGTGTCGTTGGGCAGGGGGTCTGGATCTGGGAAGCCCATGATGAGGTTGCGTTCCAGCCCCTCCTTGAGGTCACTGGTGTTGTATACCTGGGCATCTGAACATGAGCCATTGCCTGAAGCATCGATATACATGAACTTGTAGTCAGCATCAACTATGGCGAAGAGGACGATGCTGAAGAAGCCCTTGTAGTTGAAATAAGTGGACCCCGACTTGGCTGGCGCTTTGCAGGCCACGTGCTTGCCATCTATGGCTCCAATGGTGTGGGGGAAGTTCCACTTCTGATACCACTGCTCTGCAACTTTCTTCCAGCCTTCTTCAGTGGAGGGGCACTGGAGGAGCTCCTGCAGGTATTCTTCGATGATGGCCTGCACCACTTCTCTGACCACAATGCTGATGGTGTTGTGTGGCACCCTCCAGCCATACTGCATGCTCCTGCAGGTGGTCCCTGAGGCCAGGTGGCGCAGAGTCAGTGCCACCTTGAGCCCAGGGTCCAGGCTGGGCTGGAAGTTGGTGCTCTGCTTGGTCAACCTGGGTGTCAGCCGCTGCACAACTTCGTCAAACATGGCTGGAGGCATCCTCATGAAGTTCTGGAATGCACGAGGGTCTTCGTTCCTGAGCTCCACCATCAGCTTGTTGTATAGTCCGTACTCTTTTCTTCTCCTGATCCATCTTCGGACCCAGACGCTTCTTGGCTGCCTCTTTTTCTTCCCGTAGTAGAGTTCACAGAGCCTGTAGATGGCTTCACACTGTTGCAGAAGGATGGTGGCTACCAAAAGGAGTTTGTTATGATCCATGGTGGAGATGACTGGATGCTGTGGAAGAGGAAGAGGTAGATGAAGGCTGCAGAGGTCTGCACAGGTGGGCTGCTGGTCTGAAAGTGAGATGCAGGTGAGTTGCTCCCCCTTTTTATAGGCAATATAGGTTTTCCCTTATGTGTCCCTTTGCATCCTCTAGGCATCCTCTAGACATCCTTAATATCCGAGATAGGTCCCCTCTGCGAACGTTTTTTCCATTTTAAATGCTTTCTTTGTGTGCTGCATCCGCTTTCATCCTTTCTCTGTCTGTGCTACTAACGCTGAATGTCCGTTCCGCTTCCTCCCTGCGTCCGTTTACCGCTGGAGCGGATTGAGTTGTGTGGATGCGCAGCGGATGCCTAGTGGATATAGCGGATGCATAACAGATGCAGAACGGATGTCCCCCGTATGCCTAGCGGATGCAGAATGGACGCATTGGATACATTTTCCGCGCAAAAGTTTTGAGCAGCTCAAAACCCTCTGAGCGGATGAAACGTCAATAGACGGATGCTGGACGGATAGAGAGGAAGCAAAATGGAGGCAGTGAGTACAGAACGGAAGCATCGCGTTAACCAACGGATGGCAAGTCTTTTTCTCCATTTTACATCCTCTTTCTATCCGTTGGTGCAATGTGACAGGGGCTTTAGGAAATTTGTGGAAAGGAAGCCTGGACAGAGAGAAAACGTGCCCTTCTATTCATTGTTGCTTTTTACCTGGGGGCTTACCTTGAAGGAATTTTAAGCGAGTCACAACTGAAGATCCAACTCTAGAAAAAAGGCACCTTTAGTGTGAGTTGGAAAATAATTTTTTTCACCTGGAAGAGCAGGAGAGGAAGATTGTGCAAGCAAAGAGGGAAACAGATGTCAGTATAGAATGCAGTGGGAACTGATGATGAAGGAACAATGGCATGAATTCCAACAAAATAAGAGCAGAAGAGCTGAAAGACAAGTTGAGCATAGTAACCTCTCCATCTCTACCACAGTCATGGATAGTCTACAGCCAGCCAGCAGATGATGTTGTGTCATCCCTTTCAATATTCCTCTCCCCAAAAAACAAACAGATTATGCAGAGCCAGTGCTACAGAAACAGTTTAAAATACAGTTAGCAGTACAGAACTCATAGTAGCAGAATTCAAGTCCAAAAAATAAGCTCCACATCTCCAATGAGGTTAAATGATGGATAAAATGATAGTCATATCTCAGAGGACTCTTTAGAATTTATGTAACTACCTAACACACATAGGAATAGGTATCTAGATAAATAGGATAGGTGGAGCTTTATTAATAATTAAATTTGGACACCACTGATTTCAGAAGCATTCCAAACTTTCAGAAGCAAACCAAAGTTTGCTTTGCCATTTTTGTTTTGCTTTTCTAGGTGCACAGAAAACACAATATTGTCTTCCTTGAACAGTGGTTTGTAGCTGCACAGTGATCTTAAAATATCCCCGTTCATGTGGTCAAACTTCTGGATTAAATCAGTACATTGCTAGAATATTGGAAATACTGAATATAATTTATAAGTATGGGAGAAATCCAAAAGCTATTCTAAGGAACAAAAAGCTGAGTCCAAAACTCAGGAGAAAATATTATATTGTGGAATTCCAGGCTCACAATTCTACCAGACTGTCAACCATAACCTGAGGCAATTAATATTCATGGAATTAGTTGAATTTAATTTACTCATAACTAATTAAACCTAATTAATTCCAATTGCTGTAATCCAAGTGGAACTGCTGAGGTGCTAATTATGAATAGCTGGGAAACTGTACTTCACTCGCCCTGGCCCTCCCCCACTGCACAACCTTGTATCTGCTACTTGCCATCTTATTATTTGCGTTTAGCTACTTTTGCTTTTGACTTCTGCAACAGTTCTCTAACAATCCAGTTGAAAAGAAGTGAAGAAAAAGCTACACTTTTTGATCTAACCCAGCAACTAAAGCATCAAGAATACATCAACTCATCTCAATCCATAATGTATTTCCTAATTCTGGTACAGAAAGTGAGAAGCACCTTAGGAAATGAAGCGAAATTTTGCTGAAGTGAGTGAATAACAGCTTATCCAGCCTTTATAACCCTCTTTATTTTATGTATTTTTATAACATGGGTAATTCTGCTGCTCACATCCATGTTTCCTATGCTTAATTACTACATCATCACTGAACTAGAACCAGTTTATTTTAGGCATTGAGCTTGGATTATAGTCCAATAATTATATATTGGATTATAGTCTATAATCCAACTATATTGGATTATAGTCCAAAATAGTCCTTGGATTATAATCAAATCTATTACAAAGAACTATTGCAAAATTACATTGTTTATTGTCACAAATCCCATTATCCCATTATCTATTGTCTCATCAGACTCTCACTACCAGGGTATGTATATGGATTTGAATACTTTGATTGATACAGGCAGTTCTTAGTACAGGGTTTATTTCTTAACTTTCATTTAACTTAAAATTGAACACTTTCTTCTCTCGGTCAAATGGCAGCTAGCCTGACTCCAATCTTTCTTTCATCTGTCTTCTGATACACACCCTATGCCTTCTGAGGTTCTTACGGTAGTAATTTATCCCACTGTGGTTTTTTGGGGGTTTTTTTGGTTAATCTTCCCTGACTCAACTTTAAATACTGCCAAAATCCAGCTCTTTCATCTACTGGCCATCACCTCATTTCCAATATTCTTTTCCCATCAATCTCTTGAATGTTTTAAGAATTTCCACTTTGTTGGCTTCGTTTCCTCTTTCTATAAATAGATGGGAATCTAAAGTATCTTCTGTGCTTAGCCTCTTATAAGCAAAAGCACAGAGTTAAATATACACATTTGCTTTTGATGTCTGCATGGATGCATGGAGAACCACTGGGAACCAATGGCTGAAAGCATATCATTGGTATAATCACATGAAGTATGATGAGAACTTTTGACAGCCTCTCATTTGTTCTTCATTTTTCTTTCACTATTTTTTGCATCCTCCAAAATGTATCAGATATAATAAACATGGATACTGCAAGCTAGGAACGGTTTTGGAAATTTGCAGAGAGAAAAAAAGGCAAGGATACTTTATTTATATTTATAAACTCCTGAAATATAAAACAGACATAAGAATACTTTCTTCTTTATAGCCTTTGAAAAACAATGAAAAAATAGAGAGGCAAATTCTAGGATAGAAGAGTGAGAAGGAAGAAAATATGGCAAAGAGATTTGTCATTTTCTAAAACTTAAGATGGTCATGATTAAAACAAACTAAAATAATATAAAAATAGCAGAATTAATAAAGATACAAGAATGTGCAGTGTATGTGAACTTAAGTGAAAAAAATCTAACATTAAAAAAAATATCTTGGTTTATTAACTTCAGGTTGAAATTCTGAATAGTATCTAAGAAACTGTCAGTGAAGGATGTTTAATAAATGTGTATTTCATAATGAGAGAACCACTTTGGTTTAGTGGTTAAGGATACCTAAGTGGAAATCAGTAAGGATGGACAAATAACTTTCATGAAACTTCCAATTTCTCTTCACATGCAGTAAGAGAAGAACCTATTTGGGCTTTCGTGATCATTTTAGAAGCACCTACATTTTTTGCTGTTCATCATTTGTTTATCATCTGTTTGAATTACAAGTCAATGAATTTGTCAAGCTGGCTGGGCTGATGGACATTGTAACCCAGAAGAAATTGAGGTTTCTGTATTAGGGAAGCCTACTGAATTATTTTAAGCGAACAAAAGACAATTTTTGGGGACTTCTGGTTTTGAGTTTCTTCGGTGACAGACTGAAACCTCGTCTCTCCGAGGGTTCAATCCGTGCTCACCACTGGAGTGCCCCGAGCTGGCTGGTTTCGGGGCCAAGCCACCCCATAGAGATGGTAAAGAGGGGGGAGACTGCCTGCAGGGTTGAGGAGAACCGCATCTCTCCTCCCCAGCTGGCCATTACTCCCTTTCCCGAAGGCGGTTGCAGTGGTAGTCACAAATGGGCACCACAAAGAAGAACTTGACCGGGAAAGAATGTGCAGGAGGAAGATAAGAAGAGAAAGTTTTGGTTGACCAGGTCCAACAGCAAAAGCAATAAATAAGGTTCCCTGGAATTTAAACTTAACAACATTGTTCCCAAAGATCTTGAAGCTGCGAAGGAGAGAGAGAAGGGAAAGGATTCGGTTTTTTCTTCCCTTCCTTATACAAACAGCTAAGGGACTTAAGCAAGAAATTGAAAAAAAAATCCACTTTGACATTAATAGGCATCTAAGCTGGAAATAAAAGTCAAAGGGATAATAAAGATTTCTGGACATTTAAAAGTTTTTAAAAGCTGGAAAGGAGAAAAAAAGAATAGAATGGCAGGATCTGGAACAATGGAGGAGACTGTCTGGAATTAAGGAATGGAACTGAAATTAAAAGTGAAATTTTGATAAGATTCTTCAAAGATACATTTTAATGGAAACTTGGTAACAAAATAATACAACCCCAGGAAGATAAAGTGGAAAAAAGAAGCAAGTAGTAACAGCCTTAGATTATTGGATTACTTGGTGATTTTTGGTTTTTGCAATTAGATGACTAAAATTAACTGGTTGGTTGTTTAAAAGTTTTTAAAATGGTGTCACTCTTTGAAGAACTGAAAACGGAACTTAAAAAAATGGAAAGAAGATGCACAAGAAGGGAGAAGTTCTTTTGGCTTCGTGTTTCAATTTTTAGAAATGGAGATCTAGAACTATGAGAATCAATAAGAAACGCTTGCAGAACCAGAAGACTGGGACAAAGAAGAAGCCATCTTTAATGATCAAATAATTTTAAGTGGGTGGAAAAAAGAAAAGGCGGGAAAGAGAGTGAAAGGTTTAAGACAAGAAAAAACAACCAAAAAGAAGAACAATTTGAAAGATAAATATAATATTAGAAAGCAACAGAAGAGGGGATTACAGATGAGAGAGTTAGAAGTAGAGAGATGAGGGGGCAAAAAGAGGAGGGAGAAGAAGAAGGGGAAGAAAGCAAGGAAAAGAAGTTGTAAAAAACAGAAACAAGAAATGGAGATGCAGGGAAAAAAATCTAAGGATTGTAACCATAAGCTTGTTTGGAGATAATGGGTGAAAATTAAATTGTAAAAGGGATTCTGCTAAGGAACATAAGATAGCATTCTTATATTACAATAGAAATAATATTAGAAAATATGATGATGGATAAAATATTTATTGTAATGTAGTGGGATGTTTGTTAATAAATAAATGAATTAAAATAATTGAGAGAATTAAAAGGGAACATTTTTAATTATTAGTAATGATTTACAAAAATATAAGTAAGAAATATGGGAAAAAAAGGATCAACAATGGAAAGTTTATAAGTGTTCCCAAAGAAATATGATATTCAATTGAAAAGAAATGTTAAAGATGTTAAGATTTTAATGCATATTAATGAGATAATTGAATTGGAATGGAATGTGTGTTTTATTTACATATTTTTTTTTCTTTTTAAGAATATAGTGTCTATTTTAAGAATGTACCAAGCAGAATTCAATTGGAAGTTAAGCCCATGTCACACTGAACCAACGGATGCAAAGAGGATGTAAAATGGACAAAAAAAACTTGCCATCCGTTAGTTAACGCGATGTATCCGTTCTGTACTCACTGCCTCCGTTTTGCTTCCTCTCTATCCGTCCAGCATCCGTTTATGGACATTTCATCCGCTCCAAAAGTTTTGGGCTGCCAAAACTTTTGCGCGGAAAATGTATCCAGTTCGTCCGTTCTACATCTGCTACGCATCCGCTAGGCATCCATTACGCATCCGCTAGGCATCCGCTGTATCCGCTAGGCATCCGTTGCGCATCTGCGCAACTCCATCCGCCCGGACGTAGGGAGAAAGTGGAACGGATGCAGAACGGATGCAGAACGGATGCAGAATGGATACCTAGCGGATGCAGAATGGAAACAAAGCGTTTAAAGCGGAAAAAACGTTCGCAGAGGGGACCTATCTCGGATATTAAGAATGTCTAGAGGATGCCTACAGGATGCCTAAAGGATGCCTAGCGGAAAACCTATATTGCCTATAAAAAGGAGGAGCAAGTCGCCTGCATCTCACTTTCAGAACAGCAGCCCAGCGGTGCAGACCTCTGCATCCTTCATCTGCCTCTTCCTCTTCCACAGCATCCAGTCATGTCCACCGTGGATTGCAACAAAGTCCTTTCGGCAGCAACAGTGCGAAGCCATCTGCAGGCTCTGTGAACTCTACTGCGAGAAGAAAAGGAGCCACCCAAAAAGAGTCTGGGTCCGAAGATGGTTCACCAGAAGAGCAGAGGACGGACTGTACAACAAGCTAATGGTGGAGCTCAGGAGCGAAGACACTCGGGCGTTCCAGAACTTCATGAGGATGCCTCCAGCAATGTTTGATGCAGTTGTGCAGCAGCTGACACCCAGGTTGACCAAGGCAAACACCAGCTTCCGGCCCAGCCTGGAACCTGGGCTAAAGGTGGCACTCACTCTGCACCACCTGGCCTCAGGGACCTCCTACAGGAGCATGCAGTATGGCTGGAGGGTGCCATCCAACACCATCAGCATTGTGGTCAGAGAATTGGTGCAGGCTATCATCGAAGAATACAAGGAGGAGCTCCTCCAGTACCCCTCCACTGAAGAAGGATGGAAGAAAGTTGCAGAGCAGTGGTATCAGAAGTGGAACTTCCCCCACACCGTTGGAGCCATAGATGGCAAGCATGTGGCCTGCAAATCTCCAGCCAACTCAGGGTCCACTTATTTCAACTCCAAGGGCTTCTTCAGCATCATCCTCTTCGCCATGGTCGATGCTGACTACAAGTTCATGTACATCGATGCTTCACGCAACGGCTTCTCTTCAGATGCCCAGGTATACAACGCCAGTCACCTCAAGGAGGGGCTGGAATGCAACCTCATCGTGGGCTTCCCAGATCCAGAACCCCTGCCCAACGACACACAAGATGTGCCCTACTTCATCGTGGGGGATGACAACTTCTCCCTCACAACCTACCTCATGAAGCCCTACACCTCCAGACTCCTCACCCGTGAAGAGAGGATCTTCAACTACAGGCTGTCCAGGGCAATGCGGGTGGTGGAGAACGCCTTTGGCATCCTGGCCAACAGGTTCCAGGTACTTCTCACCACCATGCAGCATTGCCCAGAGACCGTGAGGAGGATCATGGAAGCTTGCTGCATCCTGCACAATCTCATGCGCACCCGCTACCCAGTCTTGCAGAACAGGCTCGTAGACCTCCAACAAGCCAATGGGGACATGGAGCCTGGGGAATGGAGGCAAGGGCAAAACCTGATCGACACTGAGGATGTGCAAGGCCCCAACAGAGCCTCACATGAAGCAAAGGAGCAGCGCAACCTCCTGAGACACTGGTGCAACTCCCCAGCTGGAGCAGTGGAGTGGTAAGACAGGATGGTAGATGCTTAATGGATGCTTCCTTCAGCCTGTCTCATCACATGGATGAGATTGGGCCATGTATGTTTGGTTGGCCTACAATGAACAGGGCGTTTAATAAAGTGTTGTGTTTATGTTGACATGTGTGGATAATTATTACATTATTATTGATAATAAAGGACCATAAGTGTGGCACCTGGGAGGGTGGACCATCCAGTCCCACTATGCTTGCACGTTTATCTATCCCACAGCTATTACTGGTTTATCTATCCCACAGCTATTACCCATCCCAAAGGTATCCCTGCCCATCCCACAGCTATCTCAACCCATCCCACTGCTATCTTAACCCATCCCACAAGCATGCAAAGGCTTAAACCATTTCTAAAAGTTTCCACCAAGACTTTATTAAAAAAAAGAAATGAAGCAAGTGTGTGAATCAAAAATAGACTTTATTAACAACAAGCTATAAAACAAAAATGAGTTTCTGGCACTCCTCTTGGTCGCTCAGTCTCAGGGGTGAAGGGTGCAGGTGCTGTGGAGGTGGCTGGTGCTGGAGTGCTTGTCATCAGGTCCTCCAGAAGCAGAAGCAGCAGAAGCACCAGCCCCAGAATTGCGAGCCCGTGCTGCAGAAGCCCCAGCAGAACAAGAGTGAGGGTCAGGGGGCGGGATCGTAGCCCTGTCCCTCTTGCAAGGGCTGGCAGCAGATGGCTGAGGCTTGCTGTGCTTCCGCATGGTTGTGGGGTTGCTGGCTGGCAGGGAGGCTGGCAGGAACCAAGGCTGGCAGGAAGGCTTGCAGGGAGGCAGGCACCAAGGCTGGAAGGGAGGCAGGCACCAAGACTTGCAGGAAGGCTGGCAGCAGGCTGGCAGGCAGGCATGCACCAAGACTGGCAGGCAGACATGAACCAAGGCTGGCAGGAAGGCAGGCAGCAAGGCTGGCATGCAGACCGGTTGGCAGCAAAGCTGGCAGGGAGGCTGGCAGCAAGGCTGGCAGTGAGGCTGGCAGCAAGGCTGGCAGCAAGGCTAGTAGCAAGGCTGGCAGGAAGTCTGGCAGGCAAACATGCAGGCAGGGCAGGCAAAGCAGTCAATGTGTCCGGCAGCAGGTCTTTCCTCTGAATGGCGACCTGCTTCCGAGCTGCTTCCATTATATCCGCGGGACTGACGCAATGCATCCTCCCCGCATGCGCAGTGAACGCCAGGCATCCATTACGCTTCTGCTGTGCATCCGATAGGCTTCTGCTCTGCATCCGCTTCATCCGTTCGACGTCCGCTGTGCATCCGCTCTTTCAGTTCCGCGTCCGATTCGCTGAGGCCCCCCGGAAGTCCTGCGGATGTGCCACCCACTCCCATCCACTCCCATCCACTTCCATCCGCTAGGCTTCCATTCCGCATCCGCTTTGCATCCACCCTGCGTCCTCCCCGCATCCGTTTTATCCGCTCTGGTTATGCAAATTTTCGCCCCTTTTGAGAGCGGATAACAAGGGATGGAACATTTTGGTCGTCCACTGTGTCCTTTTTGCATCCATTGGCCAGTGTGACATGGGCTTTATGTATTATATTGAATGTTATAATCTCAAAGCTATACATTGAAGCTTAAATAAGAGTTAAATAAGAGTATTAAAGATATAAAGGTGTCATACTCTAATTGGTAACTACAGGGAAAAAATTATTTTATAAGAAAGGATAATATCAAATTGTAACAGGACAGACAAAAGTGTAAATATAATGATTTGAATTGAGATAAGATCATCAAAACAAAATTGATAAAATTAAAAGAGGGAAAAAACTATGTAAAAAATATAAAATGGTAATAAGATATGGAATAGAATATAAAAATGAGCATGAAATTGAGTTTTGTGTCTGTATGAAGAAGTGATAACCTGGGACCATGCTATTTTCAGAAAAGTTGTTTTATTTGTATTTTGTTTTTTGTAAAAACCCAAATAAAATTTTCAAAAAAAGAAAAAAAGACAATTTTTGATCGCATAGCACTATATTCACCAGATTGTACTGAAGCAAGGGCTCTTTATGGCACAAAAGCAATGTTGAATTACAGGGGTCGTTTATTCTTTTCTAAAACAGAAAAAAATTACTAGACAAAATGAACTGGCTCCAAAGGAATTGCTCTACTCTATTAGGCGGAGTGAAACATATAGACTTAGTAGTTTCTGGGTTGTTAAGCTTATTGAGTTGCTTCAGGACATTAGTTCTTAGAGGACAGGATATGCATTGTAAATCCAAGCACAGGGAACTGACATGAACATTGTACTGACCTAAACAGAGAACACTTTGCATTAACGAAACTGTTCAAAGGTGGCTGACAACAAAATAATGAAGCTGGGTTTAAAACCTTAAAATTAAAAATGTCATGCAACTAAACTAGATCAATAAGATAAAAATTACTTTGGCAGCAAGTTTCAAATACATCTGAGGATTGTTGTTTTTTTAACCTATTGACTTGCTAACAGAAGACTTACAGAAGAGAGCGGGATCTTTGATAATAACCTTTTTTCATGTTCCTGCCATAAAGGTTCTTCTGAGGTTCTTCAGATTTGGGCCGAAGTATATAGAGAGCACCCGCATTATAAAAGTGAGTCCAAAGTAAAACTGGATTCCACAGGACTTCATACTGTGTCCAGAATTGGACTGGTAGTCCGTAAGCAGCCCCCACCAATATTTTGAGGCAGAATTGAAGTTTCAAAATTCTTTTCAAAGGCAGCTCACACATTAAACAAGCAATATTCATCCCAACAGAAGTTACACCATGATCTTACTGGACATCTCCAAGGAGAGTTAATCCTGTGGATAAACTAAGCATACCAAAAAAAATTGCTATCTTCATTGGAGTGGAATCTTATCCCACATCCCATTGCATAGCTACATTTTAATTAATATATTCCCTTTGGCTAATTCCTAAAAATATCCCAGGAGGAAAAAAAATTCCCATTAATTGATTTACTTATAAATTAGAACATTGGCAAATCCATTACTCTTAGTGGTTTACAAGTATGCATATATAATATATACAATTCAAAATGTATTCAAAAAATCTAGAAAAATGCTAAAATAGAACAATAAAAGTTTTCCAATACTAAGTCAGGATAACAAAGAAGTCTGAAAATTCCTCCAAAAAATAGTAATACGAAGGGCTGGAGATAGCTTCAACTTCAGTGGCAATTGATTTCCACCTATCATTCCTAAGAAAGCCATTTTGATATAGTGGTCAAGGCATCAGACTAGAAAATGGAAACCGATGAGTTCCAGTCCCACCTGAGGCACAAAGCGAGTTGGATGACTCTAGGCCAATCACTTTTTCTCAACCCTAGGAAGGTGTAATGATAAACTACTTCTGAAAAATATTGCCAAGAAAATTGCTTGAACTTGTCCAGAGATTTTGAGAATCGGACATGACTGAACAGGGGAAAAAAATCTTTCTTATAACGAAATGTGGCAAAGCTGGGAAAAGAATGGAAGGGAGAGAAGATGTGAACAATAAAGACAAAAAATGTTAAAGATGTTGATTTTAATGTTCAGTAATATACCAAAGCCTTGGAATTTGACTGTTTAGCAAAAATATGATTGTATTAAATATGAGAGGATAATAAAAAATAATATTAAGAAATTGGAAAAGTGATGTATTTCAGATGTCAGAAAATGATTGCAAATATGTGATCTATCTATTTTGGAAAAGGCAATATTTTCTACCAGTTAAAAGACACAGTAATATGTGTTCTTATGGCAGAGATACTACAATGTTATCCATTTATATTATAATATGTATTAATTGGTAAATCAATGTGTATGTGTGTATATCACGTCACTGTAGTGCTTTTAAAGTTGTAGCAACGTTTCAGCAGAATCTCATCTGCCATCATCAGGCTTCTGTATTGAGTTTGTATGTGGGTCAGGGTCTCACAGCCATTGGTTTTAAATTTGAGGCTAGCCTATTATTGTGGCAGGATGTTTTTTTTTACATCCTGATTGGTTGGGAGTCTTGGTCTGTATTTATTGGACTTGGAGTTTGTTTGGTGTTTCTGGTTTTTCTGTCTGTTTTGTGGCTTTGATTGGCTGGCAACACTCTGTTCCTGTGTTGGAGGCTTTCAGTGCAGCTTGGCTTCGTGTGAAAGGACGGCTATTATGTATTAGGAAGCTAGGTTTCATCTGGGTGCCTATTGGGGGGGGTGTTTGAAATGGAGGCATCAGAGGGAGTCTGTGTGTGCCCAGGTGTTTGCCTGGCTTGTGATGTGGAGAAGTTTCTATTTGAGAGTGCAGGCTTCGAAATGATTGACAGTCTGGTGGAATCATCTCTTCTATTCATGCTTTCAGGGCTTTTTTCAATCTCTATGGCTTATCTGATGATTCTATGGCTGGGGTTTTATATAGTGGCTAGGGTTTTAGTGCCATTGAAGTTGATGTTGTGACCTGTGGTTTTCATGTGTTGGACTAGTGAGGAGGTGTGTTCCAGCTTTTTTACTGCATTTTTGTGTTCATCCAGGTGGGTACTTATTCTTCTACTGGTCTGTCCAATGTACGTGGCCAGGCATGATGCACAGGGAACTTCGTATATGCCTTGGTTTTCCAGGTCAATTTTGTCTTTGGGGTTTTTAAGGATGGCTGCTATTTTTTTGTATGTTTTGAAGGCAGTCTTGATGTGATGCCTGTGTAGTATCTTACTGATTTTATCTGTAGTACCTCTTATGTAGGGCAGGACAGCTGTTCCATAGGTCTGTTGATCTTCTAGGTCTCTGTTATGTCTTGGTGTTTTTGTGGATCAAGCTGGTGATTTTATTTTTGTGGAAGCCGTTGGCTGTCAATACTTTAGTCAGTCTTTATATGTGTCTTGTCTGCCAGGCGTTTGGTTCTGGTAATTAGTGCTTTGGCCATGGAATTTATCTGTGCTGGGTGGTGGTGGGATTGGGCGTTGAGGTAGCGGTTGGTGTGTGTTTTCTTCTGGTATATGATGTGTCCCAGTGTGCCATCTGTTCTTTTGTAGTTTAGTACATCTAGGAATGGTAGTTGTTTGTTTATTTCCATTTCCATGGTGAACTTGATTTTGGGGTGTGTGCTGTTTAGTTGTGTTAAGAAATTGTTTAGGTATCTTAGCCATAGTTTGGGTTTGTGGGTGGCATTAGCTCTGGATTCGAATTCTTCCATGAACAGATTTGCAATGACAGGTGACAGTGGTGATCCTATAGGGGCTCCTTCAATTTGCTTGTATCTTTGTCCTTTGTATATGAAATATGTGTTGCTTAGGCAGTGTTCTGTTAGTTCTATGAGATGCTTAGCTGGTTGGTATTTATTTTTGATGATTTCAAGAGTTTCTTTTATCAGGACTTGAGTGAATAGTGAAACCACATCAAAACTTACAAGCAGATCTTCCTGTTCCACATGTAGATCTTTGATCATTTCTAAGAAGTGGTATGAGTTTTGTACATATGAAGCTGCAGTTTCAGCATGGGGCTGTAGTTGTTTTGCTAAGTGTTTAGCTAGGTTTTGTAGTGGTGCTCCTTTGGAGCTGACTATGGGTCTGAGAGGTATGCCTTCTTTGTGTATTTTTGGGAGGCCGTATAATTTGGGGCATCTAGAAGATTTTTCTCTTGGGATGATCATCTGTTGGATTTCTTTGCTTATGTGGCTGATTATAATTTTCTTCTTGGTTAATTTTTCCAGATATGTGGTTGGGTCTGTGTTTATAGGTTTGTATGTGGGGTCTTGGAGTAGACAGTGGATCACCATGATTTTGGGGTGTGTGTTGTTTAGGTGTGTTAGGAAATTGTTTAGGTTTTCTTTTCCATGGGGCCAAATCACAAATGTGTCATCGATGTATCTTAGCCATAGTTTGGGTTTGTGGGTGGCATTAGCCAGGGCTCTGGATTCGAATTCTTCCATGAACAGGTTTGCAATGACGGGTGACAGTGGTGATCCCATAGGGATCACTGACCCATAGTCAGCTCCATAGGAGCACCATTACAAAACCTAGCTAAATACTTAGCAAAACAACTACAGCCCCATGCTGAAACCGCAGCTTCATATGTACAAAACTCATACCACTTCTTAGAAATGATCAAAGATCTACACGTAGAACAAGAAGATCTGCTTGTAAGTTTCGCCGTGGTTTCACTATTCACTCAAGTCCCAATAAAAGAAACTCTTGAAATCATCAAAAATAAATACCAACCAGCCAAAGACCTCATGGAACTAACAGAACACTGCCTAACCAACACATATTTCATGTACAAAGGACAAAGATACAAGCAAATTGAAGGAGCCCCTATGGGATCACCACTGTCACCCGTCATTGCAAACCTGTTCATGGAAGAATTCGAATCCAGAGCCCTGGCTAATGCCACCCACAAACCCAAACTATGGCTAAGATACATCGATGACACATTTGTGATTTGGCCCCATGGAAAAGAAAACCTAAACAATTTCCTAACACACCTAAACAACACACACCCCAAAATCAAGTTCACCATGGAAACGGAAATAAACAAACAACTACCATTCCTAGATGTACTAATCTACAAAAGAACAGATGGCACACTGGGACACACCATATACCAAAAGAAAACACACACCAACCGCTACCTCAACGCCCAATCCCACCACCACCCAGCACAGATAAATTCCGTCGCGAAAACACTAATTACCAGAACCAAATGCCTGGCAGACAAGACACATATAAAGACTGGACTATGCACCCTGACTGAAGTATTGACAATGACGTGGGATAATACCCGATAAAACTACAATGACGTGGGATAATACCCGAAGGAAGCTAAACAGCATATATATATATATATATATATATATATATGTGTGTGTGTGTGTGTGTGTGTGTGTGTGTGTGTGTGTGTGTGCCTGCTGTTCAGTTTGTGTGTGTGTGTGTGTGTGTGTGTGTGTGTGCCTGCTGTTCAGTTTCCTTTGGGTATTATCCCACGTCATTGTAGTGCTTTTAAAGTTGTAGCAATGTTTCAGCAGAATCTCATCTGCCATCATCAGGCTTCTGTATTGAGTTTGTATGTGGGTCAGGGTCTCACAGCCATTGGTTTTAAATTTGAGGCTAGCCTATTATTGTGGCAGGATGTTTTTTTCTACATCCTGATTGGTTGGGAGCCCATAGGGGCTCCTTCAATTTGCTTGTATTTTTGTCCTTTGTATATGAAATATGTGTTGCTTAAGCAGTGTTCTGTTAGTTCTGTTATAACCAGCCACGTAAGCAAAGAAATCCAACAGATGATCATCCCAAGAGAAAAATCTTCTAGATGCCCCAAACTATATGGCCTCCCAAAAATACACAAAGAAGACATTCCTCTCAGACCCATAGTCAGCTCCAAAGGAGCACCACTACAAAACCTAGCTAAACACTTAGCAAAACAACTACAGCCCCATGCTGAAACTGCAGCTTCTTATGTACAAAACTCATACCACTTCTTAGAAATGATCAAAGATCTACATGTGGAACAAGAAGATCTGCTTGTAAGTTTTGATGTGGTTTCACTATTCACTCAAGTCCCAATAAAAGAAACTCTTGAAATCATCAAAAATAAATACCAACCAACTAAACACCTCATGGAACTAACAGAACACTGCTTAACCAACACATATTTCATGTATGAATAGTGTACCATTGTCATTGACCATGCCAGTCAGAAACTCCAGAAACCCCAAATCCTCCACTACCAATAACAACAACAACAAAATCTCTACCAATGACCTCCCAGACTCCTGTACATGCTTCAGATGTCTCAAAATCTTCAATGAAAGCGAAAATAACATCAAATGCTACTTATGTGACAATCAAATCCACCTTGCCTGCTTAAACTTAAACAAAAACCCGACTGATCTCCTAAAAACATCAGATATATTCCCTTATCTATGTCCATGTCTTCCTAAGATAAACAAACCAAGCACCCTGCCTGACAGAGTTGATAGCATAGAATTACTCATGCACTCAATAGAAAAATGTTTTGAAACATGTTTTAGCAATATGTTTTGAAACAATTATACAAGACAAATTGCTCTTGAAAAAAAAAAAACAGCATTTATAAGCAACTATTTATCAGCTCAAAATCAATTCCCAACCCATCAACCACTACCACAACTACTACCTCAAATACAATCACAACTACAACCATAAATAACCACCAAACCACAACAACAAATAATTATAACCAAAACCAAATCACCAAAACCACTATCCCATCAAATAATTCCACAAATGATATCCCCTTACTCATCAGAGACATCATGGAACGTGATCAGAAATGTCCAAATGTCATCTTATTTGGTCTTGAAGACACAAACAAATCAGATGACATCACCAAAGTTCACGATATCATAAGCAAGTCAACTACAACAAACATCTCTCCTGAAGATACCATTGAAATAACCAGAGATGGCCCTGAGTTCAAATTCAATGATGGCTCATTGGCCCCAAAATATTGTAGAGTTTTATGCAAAAATGAGTCCAGCAAACACATATTCATTCATACAATAAACGCCATTGCAAAACCCAATCCCAATCACAAAAAACTTCGCTCAAGACCGGACTTATCCATTCTGCAAAGAATCCGCTCCCATGAACTCCACAACAAATTCAAAAGATGTCTAGACAATGGAGAGAAGGATCTGTACATTGATTACCGCGCTAATTGTATCAAAAGTAAGTCACACAACCCACAACTCCACATCTAACCCTACTTCATCCAACCCCCCATCATTCAAACTAGGCACGCCCACCCAAAATTACCTCAATTCCAACTACAACTGGCCTTAAATGCAAGCTACTCAATGCAGGAAGCCTTATGAATAAAATACCTGAATTTCTCCTCTTACTAAATATGGCTAAATTCGACATCATATTTATGTGAAACATGGCTCAACGCACCTCTCCCTGACTCCAATACCTCAGTAAGAGATTATCATGTTTACCGATCAGATCGTGAAATCCGTAGAGGAGGTGGTGTTGCTATCTTCTATAAAAAGTCCTTACATCTAAAAAATATCCAAGTTACCCTAGAGCTTGCTCTTCCTGAGACCATCGAAGCAACAAAACAGTAGGGATGAGTGGCAGCTCCGTGAAGTCCCGCCGATTTCTTCAAGCCCTGAGGCATGAACTGTCCTTAAATATCACATTTCAATTCTTAGAATGTTACAGAGTCCCTGATTATGACATTGAACATGAAAACAAGCTAAATTCACTCCTAACATGGGCAACATCCTGCCCACACACTTTTATCTTTCTTGGTGACTTCAATCTACCTCACATTAACTGGACCCTAAACGAATGTAAAAATGAACCCATACATGCAACCTTCTACAATGCTGTAACAAACCTGAGACTGGAACAACTAGTAACCAACAATAATAGACTTAACAAGTGCCTCGATCTCATCTTCTGCAATAGTTTGAATTCAATTTAAAGAATACAAATTAAAGAACCCTTTTCCAACAGTGACCACAGCATGATTGACTTTTGTCTCAGCATACATCCACACAAAAATTATCACAATGATGTGATCCCCAATTATAACTTCAAAAAAGGCAACTACGATCTTATAGATAGCGATCTCTCATCCCTTGATTGGCAATTTCTATTCCCTGGATGCAATACTGTTGAAGACCATTTCATCATATTTTTACTTGAAGTCAAAAAAGTCATCAAACTATATGTACCAATAACTCCAAAAACCAGAAAAAAACAGATTACCTGTAACAATAAGGAAGCTTCAATCCAAAAAGTGATCATGTTGGTGGAAAAACAAATCTGGCCACATTGTCAACTTTAAAAGCCGATACAAAAATTTATGCCACCAGATAAAGACTGAATGCACCAATTATCACATTAAACAAGAGGAAAACCTTCCACCAATTCCACCTGCACTTTCTACAATTTTGTAAACAACAAACTAAAAGACTCAAGGTCCATCCCACCCCTCAAAGGACCTAATGGTAAAGGCTGCAATGACAACACCATTAAAGCCAAACTTTTAAACACATTCTTTGGCCCAGTATTTGTAAACAGCAATGGGTCATGCCCAGTATTTCCTAGTCGAACCACAGACAACTACAATGATCTAATACATATCGATTTTACAGAAGACATTGTTGAAAAAGCACTGCGCAATCTAAAACCATCCCTATCTATTGGACCGAACGGAATATGTGCTTACTGCTTAAAAAAACTATCCATTGCAATAGCCGAACCTCTAAGCATAATCTTTGAAAAATCTTTCAGGACCAACTCCTTGGTCACAACTATGGTCACAAGCCACAGTTATACCCATCTTCAAAAAGGGAGACCCCAGCCTAGTTGAAAATTACAGACCAATCTCTTTATGCTGCGTCACCTGTAAAGTCATGGAATCAATTATTAACCAATCCATTATCTTCCACTTAGAGACAAACAACCTGCTCTCTAATAAACAATTTGGTTTCAGAAAAAAACTATCCTATAATCTGCAACTCTGGACACCTACATAACTGGATATAAGCATTCCTGTCAAACAGACAGCAAATGGTCAAAATTGGGAGTGTCCTATCAAATTCTGTACCTGTCAACAGTGGTGTCCCCCAAGGCAGTGTTTTAGGATTAACTTTCTTCATACTCCACATAAATGACCTTTGTGATCATATCAAGAGCAACTGCATTCTCTTCACTGATGATGTAAAGCTATTCAAAACTACAGACAATACTACTACCCTCCCAAAAGACCTTGACTATGTATCAGAATGGTCAATCAAATGGCAACTTCAAATCTCAACAAATAAATGCTCTGTCTTACATATTGGCAGAAAAAAATCAGAAAATAAAATACAAGCTAAATAGTCAAGACCTTGTTGATGATCCAAACTTTGTCAAGGATCTTGGAGTACTCATCTCTAATGACCTAAGTGCTAGAGCCCACTGTAACTACACAGCCAAAAAGGCTTTAAGAGTTGTGAACCTAATCTTACACAGCTTTTTCTCTGATAATATTATACTACTAACTAGAGCATACAAAACATTTGCTAGACCAATACTCGAATACAGCTCATCAGTCTGGAATCCACATTACATATCTGATATTAATACAGTTGAGAAAGTCCAGAAATATTTCACAAGAAGAGTTCTCCACTCCTCTACTCATTTCAGAATACCATATGCCACCAGACTTTAAATTCTCGACCTAGAAAACCTAGAACTATGCCACTTTTGGTTCGATCTAAGTAATTATACTTTGAAATGTCCTACCTGTCAATGAATACTTCAGCTTCAACCATAATAATACAAGAGCACACAATCGATACAAACTCAAGGTTAATTGCACCAAACTTGATTGCAGAAAATACTACTTCAGCAACAGAGTGGTCAATGTCTGGAATATTCTACCTGACTCTGTGGTTTCTTCCCCAAACTCCAAAAACTTTAACCTTAGAATGTCTACTATTGACCTCACCCCTTTCCTGAGAGGTCTGTAGGGTAAGTACACCAATGTGCCTACCGCCCCTGTCCTATTGTTTCTTTTATTGTTCTTATATGTATACATGTATTCGTAACTATGTTTTTACTTATACCTATTATCTTGTTAGCAATTGACAAACCAAATTAAATAAATCAATAAACTAGCTCAGAAAATTATGGACCATTACTTTCTTAGATACTTTATTATTTTGTTTTTCATCATAAATATAAATATTTTATCTGTCATTAGGGTTTATATGACACTGCTGAGAAAATAGGGATAGATCACATGCTTAATTTAGAAAGACTGAGATATTTTAAGCATTTATTTTTATTAAATTTATTTGGAAATTAACAAACATCTTCCGAACACCCATTTCTTTCCCATCAGATACACACATAAACATTTCTTGTATTATGTATGGTAGTTGTGCCTCCAGCTCAGTGTTGATTCCTGGCAATTCAATGGACAAGACCATGCAGTTTTCTTGGCAAGATTTTCAGAATTGGTTGCCATTGACTCTTTTTCTAGGTATGACAGGGAGGGACAGGCTCACGGTCATCTAGCTGGTTTTTTGCCCAAGGAAGGACTAGGCACAAAGACTCCTGGTTTGAAGCCACATGCTTGATTATTACACCAAAGTGGTTCTCTTCCCTATATTGATATAATTTCATTCCATTTTTTTTCAATAGATAATATCACATTCTTTTCTCAATACACTTTTCAGCTTGATTCATTTTTAGAACAAAAGTGACAATATATATTTATCCTCTGATTAGAACTAAAATATTAAAAACCACTTATAACATTTCAAGAAGCACAATCATCATGTACAGTTACTACCAAGGAATTGACAGTCCTACATTATTCATTGAAATAATACAAAATAATTACAGGACTCAATTTCATCATAATTAGTGTTTGTCAGGCTTTTCATCTTCCACAAAAGATGAAAAGCCACCTGTCTGTTACTTCAGAGTCCTTAAATAACTCTATCTAAAATCAGTTATTAAATAAAACTCCCCAATACTAAAAACCTCAGTCAACACTGATCTTAAAAACATTTCACATGCTCCATAACTGTAAATTTAGATTACTATCTTCATCTAAATCTCAAGCTGAAGAGAATGCTTGTCAGAAGTATGCAATCAACTACTAGTGCAAAGAGATACAAAGCTGAACAGCAAATATTGACAGTTTGAAATTTAATGGGTAATTCAAGGTTAATCTCCATTTTAACAATTTAGACTGGAATGTGTTGTGTATGAATTGCTTGTAAAGGAGCTCTAAGCCACAGGATCACTATTGTTCAGATTCTGTAAAATGACTGATATAATGTGCCTCAACATAAATGGCCTCTGGCAAACTTCAATAGTTAAGAGAAATGATACTGTGTTGTCTAATTTTTGTTAAATGCACATAAGAGCCTCTGTGGCACAGTGGTTAGAGTGCAGTACTGCAAGCTACTTCTGCAGCCAGCTGCCTATAGTTTGGCAGTTCAAATCCCACCAGGCTCAAGGTTGATTTAGCCTTCCATCCTTCCGAAGTGGGTAAAATGAGGATCCAGATTGCTGGGGGCAATATGCTGACTCTGTAAACTGCTTAGAGAGGGCTGTAAAGCACTATAAAATGGTGTATAAGTGCTATTGCTGTGTTAGGATTGCATTGGAATAAAATGATTCTTATGGAATCAACTCAGATAAAGCCTTAATTTGCAATAAATGTTTATTAAAGCAAATTGAGTCCAAAAATCACATAAATGATGGTCAATAAAAAGTATAAATGGAGAGCAATTGATCACTTAATTAATTAGGTACCAGCAATTAATTTGTGGTAATTTTATACAAAAATGATTACTAACACATCACCTATATGAACTCATTGCTCTTTAATGACTTACCATCTCCCTCCAATTCATCCACTGGCTTCCCTTTCTCTACTTCTCAAATCCTTGACAGATAGATAGATAGATAGATAGATAGATAGATAGATAGATAGATAGATAGATAGATAGATAGATAGAT
>BLBF01000037.1:1700001-1730924 GCA_015471245.1 Laticauda colubrina
GATAGATAGATAGATAGATAGATAGATAGATAGATAGATAGATAGATGATTGATAGATAGAGAGAGAGATATACAGAGACAGAGATATGTGTGTGTATGAATATGTATATTTGTTTTTGTTATGTATGTGTATATGTATATGTATATGTATATGTATATGTATATGTATATGTATATGTATATGTATATGTATATGTATATGTATATGTATATGTATATGTATATGTATATGTATATTCAATACATATATTGAATATTTATATATGTTATGTATATGTATATACAGTACATATATATGTGTGTGTGTGTGTGTGTGTGTGTGTGTGTGTGTGTGTGTGCATGTGCAAAAAAATTGAGAAATTGTGAAGATCCAGAATAAGGCGGCCAGTCTTTGGTTTAGTGTTCTCCAGTAGGATCATGGTTGCTCAAAATATTCCAAATTAAATTCAAGGCATTTATTTTGAGTTATAAATCTCTAGATAGGATAGGCTCTGTTCATCTAAAAGAGCAGCTTTCCCCACATAAGGACCCAAATTATTTTTGAAGAGTTTATTGAAGGTGCCAATTTTAAAGGCGATACAGTTGGAATCTACTGGACTGGGTCAGTGGAATCAAGTTTATGGAATCCTACTTCCTTTAATGTTTGAACAGTTCCCTTTCTAATCTGATTTAATAAAAAAATTTCACTTTTATATTCAAGTCTGACCATATTAGACTTCTGTGATAAAATTCCCACTTTGACATTTTTAAGTGTAAAGTTACATAATGTTGCTCTTCTGAGTCGTGTTGTTATTTATCGATTATATCTTGAGTTTGTAGTTTTATTATATTTTGTAGCTGCTGTGATTTTATTGATGTTTTTCATTTATTTTGTGAACTGTTGTTGGTTGATTTGACCTGGAACAAATTGATTAGAAATGAAATTAAAAGACATGAAATGAAATGAAAAATATAGTCTGGAGACGACTGATTGGCTCTTCTTGCAGTCTTTTAATTCCTAGCAATGGCCTTAAAAATTATCATTTGAAGATTTCTATCTTCTTTGTCTCACTGTTTTTAAATATTCATCATTCACAGATCCACACAATTACTAATATACTAATTGACAGAAGTATTCTGATCCATGTTGTCATAGAAATAATATTACTTTATATAGTTTTTTTCATGTTGTTTCTCCCTATGATTAATCAGTTCTTCAGTTCAGCAGCATACCAGCTAACTTTTTTTAAGTGTATTTGCTGAACAAGCTGTGGAATGGAATGTCCTGTAGGTAAATGTGACAATGAGAAAGGCAAATTTGATTTATACCCCTGTAGCTGGATCAGTTAGCAAAAATGCAGGAGTCATTGCAGCCACTGAGATGAAATTTTCAAAAAATCACACAATGGCAAGAGCTATAGTTGAAACCAGGAACAACCAGGAAAGGATGTTAAAGCCCATGTCCCACTACACCACCAGATGCAAAGAGGATGTAAAACAGACAAAAAAGCTTGCCATCCATTGGAAAACGCGATGCATCCGTTGTGTACTTGTATATGCTCTATCCGTAAAACATCCGTCTACTGCTGTTTCATCCGCTCAAAAAGTTTTGAGCTGCAGAAAACTTTTTGAGTGGATGAACTTTCCGCCGTGTACGATGTACATCCGTGGCACACACGGGCAACAAACGTTCTACATCCGTTCTCAACTGTTACATGTCTGCTGTATCCCCTGGGCATCCTCTGGGCATCCTCGCAACTCTAATCCACTCCAGCTGAAAATGGAAAGAGGGAGGAAGCGAAAGGTACACGGAACGTCCACACAGCGTTAGTACCATGGAAATAGAAAGGATGTAAGCGGATGCATCTTGTACATAAAGCATTAAAACGGACAAAACGTTTGTATATGGGACATATCTCGGATATCTAGGATGTCTGGAGTATGCCAAGAGTATGTGGAAGGACACCTAGTGGAAAACTGATATTTCCTATAAAAAGGGGTAGGAAATCACCTGGATCTCAGCATGAGTCCAGCAGCCATGGTGTACAGACCACTTCAGCCTTGGTCTTGCTCTTCCACATCATCCATTGATCTCCACCATGGATCATCACACACTCCTTATAGTAGCTGCCATCATTCAACACCAGAACCAAGCCCTGTTCAAACTGTTTCACCATTTCTACGCAAGGAGAAGAAGGAGACATTTAAGAGCTGTGTGGGTCCGACGATGGATCAGGAGAAGAGTGGAGTTTGGGCTGTATGACAAGCTGATAGTGGAGATGAGGAATGAAGACACTCGTGCATTCCAGCACTTCAGGAGGATGCCAACAGCCATGTTTGACAAACTTGTTGAGCGTCTGAGACCCAGGTTGACCAAGCCGAGCACCAACTTCCATCCCAGCCTGGACCCTGGACTGAAGGTGGCACTGATTCTGCGGCACCTAGCCTCTGGAACCACAAACAGAAATATGCAGTATGCCTGGAGGTTGCCACACAACACCATCAGCAAAGTGATCAGAGAAATAGTGCAGGCCATCATTGAAGAATACGTGGAGGAGTTCCTCCAGTGCCCCACCACTGAAGAAGGCTGGAGGAAACTTGCAGAACAATGGTATCAGAGGTGGAACTTTCCCCACACCGTTGGAGCCATAGATGGGAAGCACGTGGCCTGCAAAGCTCCACCCAACTCAGGGTCCTCTTATCACAACTACAAGGGCTTCTTCAGTATCATCCTCTTTGCCATAGTTAATGCTGACTACAAGTTCATGTACATCAATGCTTCAGGCAACGGGTCACCTTCAGATAGCCAGGTATACAATGCTAGTGACCTCAAGAATGGGCTGGAACGCAACCTCATCATGGGTTTTCCAGATCCAGACCCCCTACCCAATGACACACAAGATGCCCTACTTCATTGTGGGTGATGATGCCTTGTCTCTCAGAACCTACCTCATGAAGCCCTACACTTCAAGATACCTCACCCATGAAGAGAGGATCTTCAACTACAGGCTGTCCAGGGCAAGGTGGGTGGTGGAGAATGCCTTTGGCATCCTGGCCAACAGGTTCCAGATACTTCTCACCACCATGCAGCATGACCCAGAGACTGTGAGGAGCATCGTGGAAGCTTGCTGCATCCTGCACAATCTCATGTGCACCCGCTACCCAGTGTTGCAGAACAGGCTTGTGGACCATCAATAAGGAAATGGGGACATGGAGCCTGGTGAATGGAGGCAAGGGCGAAAGCTGATAGACACTGTGGATGTACAAGGCCCCAACAGAGCTTCACGTGAAGGGAAGAAGCAGCACAACCTCCTGAAACACTGGTGCAACTCCCCAGCTGGAGCAGTGGAGTGGCAAGACAGGATGGTAGATGGTTAATGGATGCTTCCTTGAGCCTTTCTCATAACACTAATGAGATTGTGCCATGTATGTTGAGTGGCCCTACAATGAATAGGGCATTAATAAAGAGCTTTGTTTATTTTGAAATGTGTTGATCAATGAATAAATTGTTATAGATAAAAAAGGGCTATATGTGTGGCAGCTGGGAGGGTGGACCATACAGTCCCACTATGCTTGCACTGGAGGTTTATCAATCCCACAGCTATCCTTTCCCATCCCACAACTATCCTTACCTATCCCACAGCTATCCTTACCCATCCCACAACTATCCTTACCCATCCCACAACTATCCTTACCCATCCCACAACTATTCTTACCCATCCCACAACTATCCTTACCTATCCCACAACTATCCTTACCTATCCCACAAGCATGCAAAGGCTTAACCATTTTTTCAAAGTTTTCGCCAACACTTCATTAAGTAAATAAAATGAACCAAGTGTGTGAAGCAAAGATAACCTTTATTAATAACTGTCTTAAGTAAACTGTATGACTTTATTAAAAAAGCAAAATGAACCAAGTAAAGTGTCTTAAGCAAAGATAAAATGAACAGGTAACAACTCAGTCTCTGGCACTATTCTCAGTCACTCTGAGGCATGTCCATGGTCTCAGCTGTCAAGCGACCAGGGACTGTGGAGGTGGCTGTGGCTGGAGTGCTGGTCTGAGGCTCCATTGGGGTGCTTGGCCCTGAGAGTACAACAGGGGATGGTGTGTTCAGGAAGCTCTCAGAAAGCTGACTCAGTCCTATGAGGTTGAGGCCCTTCAAGGACCTGGGATGTCAGGCACAATACTGAGAACAGATTTTCTGTTGAGGGGATTGGCTGTGAGGTGGAGGAAGGAGGAGTGTAGTGGGGCTGTCTGATCTGCAGCTGGGCGAGGTGAGGCATCTGTGGCGTGTGATGAACCTGGGCCTGGACTGGCTGTTTCTGCTGTGGGAAGTCCTGGTACTCGTAGCCTTGGTAGGTGATGGGCTGTTGAAAGCCATGGAAGGGCTGTGACATCGCCTGGGGTAGAGGAGCAGTCCTGGAGTGGGTCGGAGCAGGTTCAGCTGGGCCTGGAGGGTGGTGCAGCAGTGCTGTTATCTTCTCCTTCATCACCTGGTACTGGGCCTCGGGCAGGTCCATGAGGGTCTGGCTCACATAGGTGATGAAGGGCTTCCAGTTCGAGGATGGTATGTCGCTGTGGACCAGCTGAGAGAGAAGATCTGTGCTGGTTTTGATTGTGTCCCTGATCTCCAAGAGGACAGTGTGGCTCTGGCCCTCCGGTCTGCCTCTCTGCCTGCTTTCTGTGGAGGTGGAGCTGGGTGTGGGTGTGGGTTGGTCTCTGGTGGCTGCTTCTTCTTGCTCCATTTAAGACAGGGGATCCTCCACGTCCTCTGGCATGGGGAGTGCATGTCAGAGGGGGGTCTCTGCCATGGGGCCCTCCAAAGCCACCTGCCTGGACACGGTAGCTGTCTCCTGGCTGAAAGAGGACTGGCTGTCTGTGGACTGTCTGAGGGAGAGGGTTGACAGAGGGGCTGCTCCTCGGTGGCGGACCTCACCCTCCAGGAAGCTGCACTTGGCCATGATGTACATCTCCCCGTCAGTGAGCTTGACAGCGGCCTGGCCAGATTTCTTCAGGTGCAGCATGCTATATCAGGTGTGCATTTGCTTCCATCATCCCAGTTGTACATCTTCAGTGTAGCCCAGGCTCTCTGCCTTGTCTCTCCATGCTGCCTGCTTTCTCTTGGTGTTGCAAGAGAGTCTGTGGCCCTTTCTCCACAAGTACTCGTTCTCCCTCAGCCATTCCAGCAGCTCCTCTTCATGGTCCTCGGAAATGGAGTACTGTTTCCTCTCTCCCTTCTCCTTCCCTTGCCTCTTCCTCCCTCTGGCAGGCACTTCAGGGCCTTCAGCAGCAGGGCTTTGAGGGCCTTGGGGCTGGTCCACCACAGCAGCAGCAGTAGCAGTAGCACCAGCACCAGCAGTAGCACCAGCAGCAGCAGGAGAAGCACCAGCAGCAGCAACACCAGCAGCACCTGCAGCAGGAGAACCACCAGCAGCAGGAGAACCACCAGCAGCAGGAGAACCACCAGCAGCACCAGCAGCAGGAGAATCACCAGCAGCATCACCAGCATCACCAGCAGCATCACCAGCATCACCAGCAGCAGCAGCAGCAGCAGTAGCAGCTTCAGAGTCAGTGCCAGGGGGTGGGATGTCCTTCTTGCCAGGGCTGGCAGCAGTAGGCACAGGCTTCCTCTTCTTCCCTGACTGACGAACCATGGTGTTCTTTCAAGATGTCTCTGGCAGCAGGTCTTTCCTCTGAATGGTGACTTCTTGCAAGCTGCATCCTTTTAAATCCGTGGAGCTGATGCAATTCATCCTCCCCACATGCGCAGTGAATGCTTTGCATCCGCTATGCATCCCATAGGCATCCCATAGGCATCCATGATGCATCCGCATCATCCGCTTCGCATATGCTCCTTCTGCTACGCGTCCGCTTCGCTATTCTCCCCCGGAAGCCCTTCGGATGTGTAATCCGCTTCCATCTGCTTCCATCCGCTAGGCTTCCTACAAACATCCGCTTACCATCCTCGCTACATACTACCCCCGTCTGTTCCTTTCCTTTCCTTTCTTTTCTGTTCTGTTTATGCAAATTTTCACCATTTTTGAGAGCAGATAACAATGGATGGAGCCACCCCCAAAATTTTGCTCGTCCGCTGTGTCCTTTTTGCATATGTTTTGCATCCGTCGGCCAGTGTGACCTCGCCTTTAGGACCAGAGCACTAGAAATACTTGATATAAGAAACATTCCTAGTTTTGAGTGAAGTCAGATTATTTTTGCATATAGGACTTCCTTCCTTCCTTCTTTCCTTCCTTCCTTCCCTCCTTCCTTCCTTTAAAATACAATCAAGATCAAGGGAAGTACTGATACCACTCTATAAAGCCTTAGTAAGACCACACCTCAAGTACTGCATCCAGTTTTGATCACCACATTATAAAAAAGATGTTGAGACTCTAGAAAAAAATACAGAGAAGAGCAATCAGGATGAATAGGCGACTGGAGGCTAAAACATACAACGAAGAGTTGCAGGAACTGGGCTTGGCTAGTCTAGTAAAGAGAAGGACCAGGGGAGACATGATAGTGGTCTTCCAATATTTGAGGGTCTGCCACAGGGAGGAAGGGGTCAAGCTATTTTCTAAAGCACCTGTAGGACAGATAAGGAATAATGGATGAAAACTGAACAAGGAGAGATTTAACCTGGAGATCAGGAGAAACTTTCTGACAGTGAGAACCATCAACCAATGGAACAGCTTGCCCTCGGAAGTTGTGGGACCGCCATCACTTGAGACTTTCAAGAAGAGATTGGACTGCCATTTGTCAGAAATGGTGTAGGGTCTCCTGCTTGGGAGGCAGGGGGTTGGACTAGGTGACCTACAAGGTCCCTTCCAATTCTGATTATCTGTTATCTATTTTCTGTTATGTTGGTATATAATAGAAAATCAGATATGAATGGGAAAACCCCTTTATAAAATCAATTACAACAGTTCTAACAACTGTCCATGGCAACCATTCCTATTATGCACAATATTATGCAGGCCAGCACAAATATAAATATATATATTAGGTGAAACAAATTCAAGAAAAATACATTTTTCCTGAAATATTGACATTTATCATGCAAAAGGGAAAGAGAACATTAATCTGCATTAACTCCTAAATGGCTGACTATGTCCCCTGTTTTGGCAATGACAGCTGTGGTCTGTTGAATGTTGTAAGAGACAATGTAGGGACAATAATGATGCTTTACACATTTACTGTATATTGTTTGTGTATAATGCAGTGTTGGGATTCAAAATTTTACTACCGGTTCTGTGGTCATGGCTTGGTGGGCATGGCAGAGGAAGGATACTGTAAAATCACCAGTCAGAGGTGGTATTTGCCAGTTCTCCAAACTATTAAAATTTTCCACTACTGGTTTTCCAGAACTGGTCAGAACCTGCTGAATACCACCTCTGGTATATGGATATTATATATCCAGTTTCCGTATCTTCCATAATATCAGGAAGAAAGGAAAAACAAAGTGTTAGGATGGCCAGAAGGGGCTATAAATCTAAAGTTTGTGCCTTAGATTGAAGGGAACATTTTAATGAATACATTATTTCTTTCTTATTACTTACTTTGTCTCTTCTCATCAGATTAGGGTGAGATACCAATGTCTCCTCCTTAACTAGCCCCGACAGCAATCAATGTTGACGTGCTCTGGGAAAGAGAGTGATTGTTCTTTATTGTTATAATTACAAGACATAGTATACATTTAAAACATAATATTAGAGTTGCTTTGTGTGATCCTCCATCCTCAGTTCCTGTGCTGCCCCATCATGGTTGGGTGGTGATGGTTTTGAGGTTTGAGCAAAGAATGTTGGAAGTTTATGCTAAGAGTATATGCTCCCAGTGGGGTCACCCAAAACATCAAAATTATCCCAGCTGCCCAACTAAAACAAGTAGGCAGTGCTATACTGAACAACAGAGTTACAGGAAAATGCCAGAGACAGATGATAATTTTTAGTAACAATGGCAAAAGCTTCAATTTATATTGTTCAGAGGAAGCAATCATAAAGCATTCCTGTATTTTTACTAAGGAAAGTGCATGGATAAAAAAATGTAATATGATTGACAATAAAGTGTCAAGTCTGGTGGCCTCAACATTATACTGAGGAACAACATAGAATACAGAATAATAGAGTTGGAAGGGACAATAGAGCTCTTGTTGTTCAACCTCCTGCTCAAGGAAAAGACCCTATACTGATCATATTGATAGAGCTAGATTAAAGCCTTCAGAATATCTAGTTGCTGATGTTGCCAAATAGGGAAAGAAAACCCAAAGGTGCAAAGATGGAATTACAGTAGGAACATGGAACATGAGAAGCATGAAAATAGGAAAACTGAACACAATGAAAGATGAAAAGAAATTATGATGAATTGACATCTTAGGCATCAGTGAACTGATACAGTCTGGGATTGGACATTTTCAGTGAATAGGTCACACTATTATATAGCACATAAAAACAAAGAAGAAATGGTGTTGCTTGTATAGTTGGCTACCAAGCAGTCTATTAATAAATAATATTGATTAGATGTTATGGTTGTATCAATCATGTCAAGCTGTGGAATGTGCCCAGAAAAATAGAAATCCCAACACATCTAATTTTTCTTATAAAATGTACAGTTCAGGAAGCCACAGTTTGGCTAGAACCTAATGAAACAGATTAACTCCAGCTTGGCAAAGGAGCGTGTGATAGGGCTGCATACTCTGCCTTATTTATTCAACCAATATATATTAAGGGAAGCTGCTTTTAAAATTGAGGAAGCTACACTACACTCTTGACTCCAGCCTGATAGTCAAGAATGCAAAAGGTCTTCAAACCCTAGCATTAAAATCAAAGAGCACAGTAATAAAAGGAGCTAAAAGTAAATATAAAGATCAAATTATTGACAATATATAGAACAACCAATTATAGAACTGACAATGAAAATGTCAAAATGGTAACAAGCTTCCACCTATTAGGCTCAATCATTAACATTAAAGGAACAAGCAGTCAAGAAATATGCCACTGATTAGCATTTGGTAGAAAAACTATAAAGGCCTTGGAAAAGATATTCAAATGCTGTCTACTTCTATGTCTACTTCTAAAAATATCAAAATTGTGTATGCCATGGTAGGCCTTGAGTCATCCTTTGGAAATGGAAACAAGACAGGAAAGTATTGATGCTTTTGAACTTTGATGTTGGACAAGACACCAATGGTGACAAGACACCATTTGTGCAGAATTAAGAAAACGAAGCTGATATGTTGTTGAACACAACTCAGAGTTTTCATTTGAAGTACAAATGACCAGCTTCAAATTATCCTGCTATGACACCCTGCAAAAACCCAGCTCACTAGAAAAAGGTATAATACTGTGAAAGTAGAAGAAAATAGAAGAGGATGACCAGCAATTAGAAAGGTGGATGAACTCAGTTAAAGAGACGATGGATGCACTTTTGGGAGACATGAAAGAATAGGTTAGAGATATATCATTTGGGAGAAAATACATGTAGTTTTTTGGAGTAAAAAATGATTTGATAGCTTATAATCAGTTGTATGGCTGGTATAAATGTTTTGCTATATACCTGACTGATATATATTGGCCTCCCATTGGGACAATAATAAGTTTGGCTAGAAACTGGGGGGAGATGGATCATAAGAGAATGGAGATGGGAATGGAGATAGATAAAGAGATGGAGATATTTGTAATCCATAAAATGGTAGCCAGATACAATATTTGACAATTACTGAGTGAATAGGAATAGTACATCTCCAACACTTCAAGCTGTCTTGCAGCACCATCTTTTCTTATGAGAAGTTGGTGCTTGTGTTTTCTCTTATCTCTAGCACACAGAATGTCCACTGATCGCCAAGGCTTACTTATGTCCTGCTTCCCTAGTTAGCTCATCAGAAGACCTCAGCAAGTTTGGCTGGAATCTTGCACAGTGGTGGGATTCAAAAAATTTTACTGCCAGTTCTGTGGGCATGGTTTGGTGAGCATGGCATGGTTTGGTGGACCTGGTTTGGTGGACCTGGTTTGGTGGGTGTGGCTTGATGGGCATGGCAGGGGAAGGACACTGTAAAAACTCCATTCCCACTACACTCCAGGGAAATGATATTGTAAAATCTCCATTCCCTCTCCACTCCTGGGGGAAGTTTACTGAAAAATCCCATTCCCTCCCCACCCCACTAACCTGCTTTCCATCTCCATTCCCCTGTGCAGGGGAACCCAGTTGATCAGCTGGGACTCAGGAGGCAGAGAATAGATGGGGGCCAGTCAGAGGTGGTAGTTGCCGGTTCTCTGAACTATTCAAAATTTTTGCTTCCGGTTCTCCAGAACTGGTCAGAACCTGCTGAATACCACCTCTGATCTTGCATTTGTAGAACTTTGACATTATACACACCAAATCCTTCCTCACGTTCACCTCCTCAGCAAATAGTCAGTTGCCTAGTGACTGACAGCTGCCTTTCTAGTAAGGAACAGAAGAAAGAATGGAAAAGAGAGGAAAAATATTATCCCACTCCCTACTCACCCCTGTTTAATGTTCAAGCCAGTGAAAAATATATAAGTATGGTTGCAGTTATAGGGAAGTGTATATGGGGGCAAGCCACTTAATTCAATGGAACATTTCATAGATTAGATAGACGATAGAGACATATAGAGAGGTGATATGTATGTGTGTGTATGTATGCACGCACATACTAGATTTCCTGGGGATTACCAGCAACATTAGTCTCTAGGATTGTGGCTAAATAATTTTGGATCTATTTAACAGCCAAGGAGATATGGGTGATTGCATTCTATACGAGTGAGACTTTATTTGATTCATGGTAAGATAGGGAAGATGAATGATCTTTTCACCCATCCAGCCCAGGCTGGTCATTTAATGGCTTTTCCTTGAGTCCATGAGGCAAAAGAAAAGTGTGTCCATTCACTCCCTATCATGTTCTTTTTCAGTCTTGCTTGAGGTCTCTCTCAGAGTTGAAGAATTGCTCTCAGGAGAGCTATTGACCAGGGCACAGGCGTGGACTCGCTTGCTTTAGCCTGTCAGTCAGGGCATTGATCTATTGAAGTAAGTGATGAGCCTGTATAATGCCTGGCCACACTTCACATCAGATGTCTTGTGCCTGATCTGCCAGGGATTGGAGGGGAGGGGAAGATATTACTCTCAGCTCCGGATCACTTCATCACTATTGCCCAAATGCCAGAGCTGATTCATATAGCCAGGCTTGTATAAGGACATGGAAAACCCCTCTTTAAACATCAGAGCAGAAACAAAATGGGATCTCAGTACAAAGAACCTTGTCAGATGTTATTTAATTAAACAATTCCCTCTGTTCAGGATGTGGAAGCAGATCTAACAGTCTGCAACATTAATATGCGTTTAAATTATTTTATTCTTTACCTGGAACTAAGACTCACTGAACTGTTATTAAAGCCCATGTCACACTGCACCAACAGATGGAAAGAGGATGTAAAACGGAGAGAAACACTTGCCATCCGTTGGTTAACGCGATGCATCTGTTCTGTACTCACTGCGTCCGTTTTTCTTCCTCTCTATCTGTCCAGCATCCGTCGACTGAGGTTCCATCTGCTCAAAAAGTTTTGAGAAAATGTTTATTCTTTTTCTTGTTAGGGCTTTAAATTTAACCTCAGCTTGATTCAATACAAAGTTTATGAAAGAGGGGAAAAAACTTGTTGCTTTAAAGAAACACAGTTGGAAAAGTTCCATTCCTGCTGGAAGTTTGGTATTGTGCTCTGGCTGATGTGTTTAATCATAAAGAAATTAGATCCTACTTCTTGCTAAAGAATATAATTTTAAGCTTAATTTCATCCTTTTTTCTACAGCAAATATGCCTTAAGACAAAGGCTTTTAACATCATATATAGTGCCTTTTCTTGCTAGTAAGGCAGAATGGAAACTTGTCCTCACTTGTGGCAATCAAAATAATTATTGGTATAACAATAACATCATCTCTGCTCCCTGTACGACATTTTTCATCTGAGTAGCATTTTGTAACATGGAAAAAAAAACATAAGCTTCCCAGCGATGAGATAAAATCAGGGCCATTAGGATGGGATAAAAATAGGGTTGCAAAGTTCTGGTAATGCTATTAGTAATAACTTGCAATTCACAATGGAATTGTCTTTCAGGAAACACTAAAAATATCTCTAAGATATATTTTATGAGGAAAACATAGTCCACTAACAAACTGTATTATATCGTATTGTTTATTTATTTACTAAAAGTTCCTCCCACATTTCTTATTCCTTTACTTTTAGAAAATTTCATATTGTTTTTATTATTATTTAAATGTATATACTGATGCCCAGATCCCACAAACTCTGGGCAGATTGCAACTTGTTTAGAACATTAAAATAAGGAAACCAACAAGGGACAGAAAGAAGGATATAGGATGACAAAACAAAGGAAAACAACTGAACATTGTCTAAAAAGAGGCTTCAGTCATCATTGCCAAACACCTGGGCATAGAGCCAAATCTTCAAGAGCTTTCAAGACATCAGTCAGGGAACCTCATTCCAAAGGACAGACCCTGTTATGGAGAAGATGCTCTTATGAGGACCTGATAAATGGCATTATTCAATTCAAGATCATGCTGGCTGATGCTTCTGATGCTCAAGATAAACAAGAAGGATCAGACTATCTGCTTTTCAGCTTTGGAAGTCCACATTTTATGCTCAATAGTTATAAATAACAGAATCTATTTATTGATTTTATTCAGTTAAGTTGCTGCCCATTCCAAACAAATGCTGGGCAGCTCACAATGAAATTAATAATAAAATCACAATATAGAACAGAACAAGATGGATCTGGCAGAGGTGGTGTTCAGCAGGTTCTGCCCAGTTCTGGAGAACCGGTAGCGGAAACTTTGAGTAGTTCGGAGGACCGGCAAATATCACCTCTGACAAGAGATTTTACAGTATCCTTCCCCTGCCACACCCACCAAGCAACAGAACTGGTAGTAAAAATTTTTTGAATCCCACCACTGCTTACACTGTGAAAAACAAAGCATAGATAAATATGCACCCAACAAGAGGCTTCATCCTAGGCCAGGGAGAGCAACCAGGTCTTCAGGCCTCAGTGAAGGCAAACAGGTAGTAGGTGCACAGATTTCAGGGCAGATCTCGTTGTGTTAGCATAAGAATGCCTTCCGCAGTAATAGCTAAAATATTTTTGTAAGATCAAGCTTTCCATGATCAACAATCAATTTTGCAGTTTTAGCCAACTAGTCAGTCATCTTAGAGGGAAAATGGCCAGAATAAAAATTAATTAATTAAATAAATAAATAATGCACAGGAGTTATTTATACATATTTTCAGATCAGAAAAATTAATTTCTTCAGTATTTTTCAGTGTTTTAAAAAATAAATATTAAAAGGGTATTTTGATCTAGCAATAGAGGGCCCAATATTCTAACAAAGACTAATAAAAGCATTAGGAGCCTAAAGGGAAAATGCTGGCATAGTCTGTAAACATCTGGTTACCATTTCCATTTATAATTGAAAAGCCACTCCTTTAAACTGAAATATTTCAACATAAATAAATAGGACAGTGGGTATTTTGTTCTTTTCATAGCCAGGGGGTAAAGGGAGTATGAATAGAGAGGTCACAAGAAACTCAGCCCTTATAAATAAGAAAGTCTGAGAAATGTAAAGAAATCTGAACATGTTCCAGGCATGTAAACAGTCCAACAGAGTGAAGGTTAAATAAACATGGCTGGAGCCCATTATTACTAATATAAAGTCCAAAATGTCCTTGCAACATTAACTAAGAAATCACTGAAGAAATATATTAAAACATAAAAAAACTGTAGAGTAAATAAGAATATAAAGCCCCTGTCACACTGCACCAACGGATGCAAAGAGGATGTAAAACGGACAAAAAACCTTGCCATCCATTGGAAAACGCGATGTACTCACTGCCTCCGTTTTGCTTCCTCTCTCTCCATCCAGCATCCGTTGACGTTTCATCTGCTCCAAAAGTTTTGGGCTGCCTAAAACTTTTGTGCGGAAAATGTATCCAATTCGTCCGTTCTGCATCTGCTACGCATCAGCTACGCATCCGTTACGCATCCATTACGCATCCGCTATATCCGCTAGGCATACACTACGCATCCGCGCAACTCGCATCTGCCCGGACGCAGGGAGGAAGCGGAACGGATGCAGAATGGATGCCTAGCAGATGCAGAACCGAAACAAAGCGTTAAAAATGGAAAAAACGTCCGCAGAGGGGACCTATCTCGGATATTAATGATGCCAAGAGGATGCCTAGAGGATGCCTAGAGGATGCCTAGAGGATGCCTAGAGGATGCAAAGGGACACCTATACTGCCTATAAAAAGGGGGAGCAACTCGTCTGCATCTCACTTTCAGACCAGCAGCCCAGCTGTGCAGACCTCTGAAGCCTTCATCTGCCTCTTCCTCTTCCACAGCATCCAGTCATGTCCATGGTGGATTGCGACAAAATCCTTTTGGCAGCCAACATCCTTCTGCAACACTGCGAAACTATCTACAGTCTCTGTGAACAGGACTACGGGAAGAAAAGGAGGCACCCAAAAAAAGTCTGGCTCTGAAGATGGTTCACCAGAAGAGCATAGTACGTACTTTACGACAAGCTGATGGTGGAGCTCAGGAGCGAAGACACTCAGGCGTTCCAGAACTTCATCAGGATGCCTCCAGCCATGTTTGACGAAGTTGTGCAGCGGCTGACACCCAGGTTGACAAAGACAAACACCAACTTCCCACCCAGCCTGGAACCTGGGCTCAAGGTGGCACTCACTCTGCGCCACCTGGCCTCAGGTACCACCGACAGGAGCATGCAGTACGGCTGGAGGGTGCCACACAACACCATCAGCATTGTGGTCAGAGAAGTGGTGCAGGCCATCATCGAAGAATACAAGGAGGAGCTCCTCCAGTGCCCCTCACTGAAGAAGGAGGGAAGAAAGTTGCAGAGCAGTGGTATCAGAAGTGGAACTTACCCCACACCATTGGAGCCATCGATGGCAAGCACGTGGCCTGCAAAGCGCCAGCCAAGTCGGGGTCCACTTATTTCAACTACAAGGGCTTCTTCAGCATCATCCTCTTCGCCATGGTCGATGCAGACTACAAGTTCATGTACATCGATGCTTCAGGCAATGGCTCATCTTCAGATGCCCAGGTATACAATGTCAGTCACCTCAAAGAGGGGCTGGAACACAACCTCATGGTGGGCTTCCCAGATCCAGACTCGCTGCCCAACGACACGCAAGATGTGCCCTACTTCATCGTGGGAGATGACACCTTCTCCCTCACAACCTACCTCATGAAGCCCTACACCTCCAAATATCTCACCCGTGAAGAGAGGATCTTCAACTACAGGCTGTCCAGGGCAAGACGGGTGGTGGAGAACGCCTTTGGCATCCTGGCCAACAGGTTCCAGGTACTTCTCACCAACATGCAGCATCGCCCAGAGACCATGAGGAGGATCGTGGAAGCTTGCTGCATCCTACACAATCTCATGCGCACCCGCTACCCAGTCTTGTAGAACAGGCTCATGGACCTCCAGCAAGGCAATGGGGACATGGAGCCTGGGGAATGGAGGCAAGGGCAAAACCTGATCGACACTGAGGATGTGCAAGGCCCCAACAGAGCCTCACGTGAGGTGAAGAAGCAGTGCAACCTCCTGAAACACTGGTGCAACTCCCCAGCTGGAGTGGTGGAGTGGCAAGACAGGATGGTAGATGCTTAATGGATGCTTCCTTCAGTCTGTCTCATCACACTGATGAGATTGTCCCATGTATGTTGGGTGTGCCTGCAATGAACAGGGCATTTAATAAAGAGTTGTGTTTATGTTGAAATGTGTGGATCAATGCTTACATTGTAATTGATAATGAAGGGCCATAGGTGTGGCACCTGGGAGGGTGGACCATACAGTCCCCTCTATGCTTGCACTAGAGGTTTATCTATCCCACAACTATTACCCATCCCATAGGTATCCCTGCCCATCCCACAGGTATCCCTTCCCATCCCACAGCTATCTAAACCCATCCCAAAGGTATCACTGCCCATCCCACTGCTATCTTAACCCATCCCACAAGCATGCAAAGGCTAAACCATTTCTAAAAGTTTCCACCCAGACTTTATAGAAAAAAATTAATGAAGCAAGTGTGTGAAACAAAGATAAACTTTATTAATAACAAGCTGTAAAATAAACATGACCCAACTCAAGTGTCCAAATAAAGTCCACAAATATCCAGGCAGCCAGTCTCTGGCACTCCTCTTGGTCACTCGGAGATGTGTGCCCAGTCTAAGGTGTTAGGGTACAGGTGCTGTGGAGGTGGGTGCTGCTGCAGTGCTGGTCTGAGGTGTTGTTGGAGTGCCTGGCCCCGAGAGGACAACAGGGGACGGTGTGTTGAGGAAGGTGTCGGACAGCTGGCTCAGCCCCGTGATGCTGAGAGTCCTTCCTCCATGCCATGGGGTGTCAGCTGAGGACAGATGTACTGAGGACAGATGTACTGAGGCCGGGCTTGGCTGTGGGATGGAGGAAGGAGCAGTGTAGTGGGGCTGCCTGGTCTGCAGTGGGGTGAGGACTGGCATGGGTGGCATCATTGGCGTGGCTGGCATCGCTGTCGTGGGTGGCATTATTGTCGTGGTTGGCATCGGTGGCATCATTGGAACCGGTGGCAATGGTGTCACCCGATGACTCTGTGCCTACATTTGGAAGGGCTGCTGTCTGTGCTGCTGGACCTCCAGGTAGCTGTAGCCCTGGTAGGTGAGGGGCTGTGGGAAGCCTTGGTATGGGAGGGACATTACCTGGGGTGGAGGAGCAGACCTGGACTGGGTGGGAGCAGGTGCCTCTGGGTCTGGAGGGTTGTTAAGCAGCATGGTGATCCTCTCCTTCACCAGCTGGTACTGGGGATCCGCCATCTCCTTGAGGGTCTGGTTGACATAATTGAGGAAGGGCTTGCAGTTGGAGGAGGAGGAGTCGATGGGGACCAGCTGAGAGAGGAGACCTATGCTGGTGCAGATGGTGTCCCTGATCTCCACCAGGACCTTGTGGCTCTGCCCCTTCTGCGGTCTGGCTCTCTGCATTACTGTGGAGGCGGAGGTGTGGGTGGATGCGACTTCGGCAGCGGTGGACTCGATGTCTCCTTTCTCCCACCACACCAGGGAGTCCTCCTCACTCTCCACCATGCTTTCAACACCTGCCTGGGGGTTCTCCACCATGGCACGCTCCACAGATACCTGCATGGAGACAGGGACTGATTCTCAGCCGCCAGAGGACTGGTTCCCAGCAGGCTGCCGGAGAGAGAGAGTAGAGATTTGGGCTCCTGATGCTCCTCGGTGGCGGACCTCACCCTCTAGCCTCTCTGTCCGTCAGCTTAACCGTGGCCTGGCCAGATTTTTTGAGATGCAGCTTCCCGTACCAGGTGTGCATGTGCTTCCACCAGCCGAGGAGCACATCCGATGTGTAGCCCAGACTCTCCGCCCTCTCTCTCCAAGCAGCCTGCTTCTGCTTGGTGTCCCTGTACAGCCGGTGTCCCTTCCGCCACAGATAGTCGTTCTCTCTCAGCCACTCCAGCACCTCATCCTCATGCGCTTCCTCAATGTAGTACTGCCTCTTCTCCCATAGTTGCATATGCCTCTTCCTCCCTTTGGCAGGACATGATAGGCCCTCATCAGAGGGGCTTCCAGGTAGTAGGGGCTGCTCCTCCACACCAGCAGCAGCAGCAGCAGCAACAGCAGCACCAGGATCAGCAGCAGCAGAGTAAGCACAGGAAACGCCAGCAGCACCAACAGGACCAGCAGGACCAGGAGCACCAGCAGGACCAAGAGCACCAGCAGGACCAGGAGCAGCACCAGGAGGACCAGGAGCACCAGCATGACCAGAAGGACAAGGAGCAGCACCAGCAGAGTAAGCACCAGAAGAAGCACCAGCACCAGGAGCAGCGCCAGCAGAGTAAGCACCAGCAGACGCACCACCGCCAGAAGCAGCTTCAGTAGAGTAAGCACCAGCAGAAGCACCACCTCCAGAAGCAGCATCAGCAGAGTAAGCACCAGCAGAAGCACCACCGCCAGAAGCAGCATCAGCAGAGTAAGCACTAGCAGGAGCACCTCCGCCATAAGCAGCATCATCAGCTCCTCCAGAAGCAACATCAGCAGAAGCCCCAGCCCCAGAAGAGCGAGCCCAGGCTGCAGAAGTCCCAGCAGAAGCAGAGTGAGGGCCAGGGGGTGGAAGGGTGGCCCTGTCCCTCTTGCCAGGGCTGGCAGCAGATGGCTGAGGCTTTCTCTTCTTCCCCATGGTTGTGGGGTTGCTGGCAGGGAGGCTGGCTAGCTGGCTGGCTGGCTTGCAGGCAGGCTGGCAGGCAGACTGGCAAGCTGTGTCTGGAAGCAGGTCTTTCCTCTGAATGGTGACCTGCTTGGGAGCTGCTTCCCTTTATATCCGTGGGGCTGACGCAATGCATCCTCCCCGCATGCGCAGTGAATGCTAGGCTTCCGCTAGGCTTCCTCTAAGCTTCCGCTTGGCATCCGCTATATCCGCTAGGCATCTGCTTCATCCGCTAAGCTTCCACTGTCCATCCACTTCATCCGCTCGGCATCCACTCGGCATCCGCTCTTTCCGTTCCACGTCCACTTTGCTGCGCTACCCCAGAAGCCTTGCGGATATGCCATCTGCTCCCATCCGCTTCCATCCTCTAGGCTTCTGTGGAGCATCTGCTTTCCATCCGCCCTACGCCCTGCTCCTCCACACCAACAGCAGCAGCAGCAGCAGCAGGATCATAATCAGCAGCAGCAGCAGGATCAGCAGCAGCAGCAGCAGGATCAGCAGCAGCAGCAGCAGCAGTAGCAAGACCAGGATCAGCAGCAGCAGAGTAAGCACCAGCAACAGGGTCAGCAAGACCAGGAGCACAAGCAGAATGAGCAGGACCAGCAGGACCAGCAGGACCAGCAGGGCCAGGAGCAGCTTCAGCAGAGTACGCAGCAGCAGAAGCACCACCGCCAGGAGCAGCTTCAGCAGAGTATGCAGCAGAAGTACCACTGCCAGGAGCAGCTACAGCAGAAGCTCCAGCAACAGAAGAGTGAGCCCAAGCAGCAGAAGCCCCAGCAGAAGCAGAGTCAGGGACATGGGGCGGGAGGGTGGCCCTTTACCTCTTGCCAGGGATGGCAGCAGGTTGCTGAGACTTTCGCTTCTTCCCCATTGTTGTGGGGTTGCTGGCTGGCAGAAAGGCTTGCAGGAAGCCTGGCAGGAAGCCTGGCAGGAAGGCAGGCACCAAGGCTGGCAGACAGACTGGCTGGCAGGGAAGCTGGAAGGCAGGCTGACAGCAAGGCTGGCAGGGAGGCTGGAAGGCAGGCTGGCAGCAAGGCTGGCAGGGAGGCTGGAAGGCAGGCTGGCAGCAAGGCTGGAAGGGAGGCTGGAAGGCAGGCTGCCAGCAAGGCTGGAAGGGAGGCTGGAAGGCAGGCTGGCAGCAAGGCTGGCAGGGAGGCTGCCCAGGAGGCTGGGAGGCAGGCTGGGAGGCAGGCTTGGAGGCAGGCTGGCAGCAAGGCTTTCAGGCAGACATGCAGGCAAGAATTCGAGGTATCCAGCAGCAGGTCTTTCCTCCAAATGCTGGCCACGTGTGAGCTGCTTCCCTTTATATCCGCGGGGCTTGCACAATACATCCCCCCCACATGCGCAATTAATGCCAGGCATCCGTTAGGCTTTCGCTGTGCATCCGCGAGGCTTCTGCTGTGCATCTGCTTCATCCGCTGTGCATCCGTTCTGCATCCGTTGTTTCTGTTCTGTGTCCGCTTTGCTGAGGCCCCCCGGAAGCCCTGAGGTTGCACCATCCGCTTCCATCCGCTGGGGCTTCCGTTCCGCATCCGCTTTGCATCCACCCTGTGTCCTCCCCGGTCCGTGTTATCTGCTCCAATTATGCAAATTTTTGCCCCTTTTGAGCGTGGATACAACGGATGTAACATTTTTCTCTTCCGTTGTGTCCTTTTTGCATCCGTTGGGCAGTGTGACACGGCCTTAAGTCTCATTCTATCTTCTCTAAGATATATCCTGATTATAATATCAGAAAGTTAAGGATTGTTAAGAGTCAGGTCTTGGCAAGATGGGTGGCATATAAATTGCATACATAAACAAACAAACTTTATCTTCTAGTTTCATATAAAATGTTCCACATTTTATTTTTCTATGGAAAACAAAGTACAATACAATTTTCAATTGTATCTTTTAATTCAGTCTTTTTACAAAAGAGAGTATGTAAGTTTACAGCATTGTTGTAACTTAAAAAGTTTTACCTCATTTATGAATATTGTATGGAGATCAGTTATCTATGAAAACTTCATGAGAGCTCTTATATCATAGGTAATATAGGTTTATCTATCCCACAGCTATTATCCATCCCAAAGGTATCCCTGCCCATCCCACAGGTATCCCTGCCCATCCCACAGCTATTACCCATCCCAAAGGTATCCCTGCCCATCCCACTGCTATCTTAACCCATCCCACAAGCATGCAAAGGCTTAAACCATTTCTAAAAGTTTCCACCAAGACTTTATTTAATAAAATAAATGAAGCAAATGTGTGAAGCAAAGATAATCTTTATTAATAACAAGCTGTAAAAGAAAAATGACCCAAGTCAAGTGTCCAAAGCAAAAATAAAGTCAACAGTCTCTGGCACTCTTCTTGGTCACTCAGAGGTATGTCCAGTCTCAGGGGTGAAGGGTCCAGGTGCTGTGGAGGTGGCTGCTGCTTCCCATACCAGGTGTGCATGTGCTTCCACCAGCCGAGGAGCACCTCCAAAGTGTAGCCCAGGCTCTCCGCCTTCTCTCTCCAAGCAGCCTGCTTTCTTTTGGTGTCCCTATAAGCCTGTGTCCCTTCCGCCATAGATACTCATTCTCTCTCAGCCACTCCAGCACCTCATCCTCATGTTCCTCTTCTATGTTGTGTTGCCTCCTCTCCTGTTCTTGCGTCTGCCTCTTCCTCCCTTTTGCAGGACCATATGGGCCCTCATCAGAGGGGCTTCCAGGTTGTAGGGGCTGCTCCTCCACACCACCACCATCACCAGCAGCACCAGCAGGACCAGCAGGACCAGGATCAGCAGCAGCAGAGTAAGCACCAGCAGCGCCAGCAGCACCAGCAGCACCAGGAGGACCAGGAGCACCAGCAGGACCAGCAGGACAAGGAGCAGCACCAGCAGAGTAAGCACCAGCAGAAGCCCCAGCACCAGGAGCAGTGCCAGCAGAGTAAGCACCAGCAGAAGCACCACTGCCAGAAGCAGCTTCAGCAGAGTAAGCACCAGCAGAAGCACCACCGCCAGAAGCAGCATCAGCAGAGTAAGCACCAGCAGAAGCACCTCCGCCATAAGCAGCATCATCTCGCTCCTCCAGAAGCAGCATCAGCAGAAGCCCCAGCCCCAGCCCCAGAAGAGCGAGCCCGGGCTGCAGAAACCCCAGCAGAAGCAGAGTGAAAGCCAGGGGGCGGGAGGGTGGCCCTGTCCCTCTTGCCAGGGCTGGCAGCAGATGGCTGAGGCTTTCTCTTCTTCCCCATGGTTGTGGGGTTGCTGGAAGGGAGGCTGGCTAGCTGGCTGGCTGGCTTGCAGGCAGGCTGGCAGGCAGGCTGGCAAGCTGTGTCTGGAAGCAAGTCTTTCCTCTGAATGGTGACCTGCTTGGGAGCTGCTTCCCTTTATATCCACGGGGCTGATGCAATGCATCCTCCCCACATGCGCAGTGAACACTAGGCTTCCGCTAGGCTTCCGCTAGGCTTCCGCTAGGCTTCCGCTTGGCATCCGCTTGGCATCCACTATATCCGCTAGGCATCTGCTTCATCCGCTAGGCTTCCGCTGTCCATCCGCTTCATCCGCTCGGTATCCGCTCTGCATCCGCTCTTTCCGTTCCGCGTCCATTTTGCTGCACTACCCCAGAAGCCTTGTGGATGTGCCACCCGTTCCCATCCGCTTCCATCCGCTAGGCCTCTGTGGAGCATCTGCTTTCCATCCGCCCTACGTCCTCCCCCCCCTCTGTTCCTTTCTGTGTTGTCCACTCTGGTTATGCAAATTTTTGCCCCTTTTGAGAGTGGATAACAACGGATGGAACATTTTTCTCGTCCGCTGTGTCCTTTTTACAAACGTTTTGCATCCGTCGGCCAGTGTGACTGGGCCTTAAACTCCCTTCTGTTTCATTTTATCCATTTTCCATAGAATGCACACCTGGTTTTTTCTTAAAAAAAAAAAAAAAAAAAACATGGCCCCCACAAGCTTTCTCTGAGTTTGAAGATGGCAGTATTTCTGTTATTAAATTCTGAGGGTGTTGCTTTTCTGACCAAGGCTGGTGTTAGGATAAATAGCGTTCTATGCTTCCTTATTTTTTGGTTTAACTAATATAAAATATGGCATTTAATGTATCTTGTCTGAGACTAATAAAAGGGATAAAATAATGCAGCTCCAGATTTTTTTTAACTCTGAACTTCATGCTCTTATCTAGTATTCAGGCACTCTAAGAACAGTGTCTTTTTTTTTGCTTTCTTTTCTTGTGTTGTTCTAGCCCTCTTCAGACAGTACACTCAACAATATTAAGCCTCCAAGCATTGCTTAGTGTTGCTTTCAGCTCAGTGTCCAAGGCAAATCCTCAGCTTGGCCATCCAGAAAGGTCCTCCTTGTAATTCATGAAAAGAGCAGTATACTAGATGGAGGGGGATGAGGTAGTTCAGTGGTTAAGATGCTGAGCTTGTTGATCAGAAAGGATGGCAGTTCAGTAGTTCGAAACTGAATAAGGAGAGATTTAACCTGGAAATAAGGGGAAACTTTCTGACAGTGAGAACAATCAACCAATAGAACACCTTGCCCTCAGAAGTTGTGGGAGTGCCATCACCTGAGACTTTCAAGAAGAGATTGGACTCCTATCTGTCAAATATGGTGTAGGGTCTTCCGCTTTGAAGGGGGGTTGGACTAGATGACCTACAAGGTCCCTTCCAACTCTGATTATCTGTTATCTGTTATCCCTTGCACCGCATAATGTATTGAGCTCCCATTATTTGTTCCAGCTTCTGCCATCCTAGCAGTTCGAAAGCAAGTAAAAATGCAAGTAGAAAAATAGGGACCACTTTGGTGGAAAGGTAACAGTTCCATGCGCCTTTGGTGTTTAGTCATGCCAGTCACATTACCACAGAGACGTCTTCGGACAGCGCTGGCTCTTCAGCATTGTAACAGAGATGAGCACCACCTCCTAGAGTTGGGAACGACTAGCATGTATGTGTGAGGGGAACCTTTTCCTTTTATACGAGATGGGTAAAGAGATGGTTGGGGCTCCTACCTTGGAACTGATTTTATAATTAGGTGCTTTCATTAATTGGCTATGAAAAATGTCACATGGTTGTTCCTGTTGAGCAACTCAGCAATCAAAAGGAAAGCAGAACTTGCCTGAATGTCAGGCTGACAATAACAACACAGAGTGACTTATGCAGTCTTAAAATTTCCAATATTCATGAGGGAACCTTCAGATCTTCAGCAGAACAGGCATCTTCCATCCTGTCTTGTGCACATAGCGTGGACTTCCCCAAGCGAGGAAAATTATCTATTTCTATTCATTTGTCACTGTTGAGAGTATTTTCTTTTATTGGTTTGCTCTTTAATTCAGGGTTGTTGTTTTTTCCTCATGGAGACTCAGTCAACTTTCATTACTATAGGAAATAAGATTCAAGCAGGTTGGAGCCAAACTAATCAATGAAGAATTAAAGGGAAGAAGCTTGGCTAAAGCATTGGGTGATGCTAAAAATGAAAAAGAAAAAAAAGAAAGAAGTGCAAGTAAATATATACATAAATTTAAAATCTGCTTTTGCTTCGTTCAGAAGAAAGCACAAGCCTTTTTCTTATCCTTATTTTATCTCATAGTCAGTTTTCTTTTGCTTGTTTTTTTTTAAAGAATGTGATCCTACAGTTTTCTTTTTTAAATTGTAGTATCATACCTTAGCATGATGTTGAGTCACTTGAAAATGATCCAAGAAAAGTGTCAGCTTTATAGTGTCAGCTTTAGAGAGGTGTATAAAGGTTAAACATTGGTTGAGTTGAGAGTTTTCATTGACAAATTGGAGAGCTGGTTTTGAAAAACCAGTGGTTATAGCAAAAGAGATCCAGAAATTTCTGCCTTCCTCAATAATCTTTTTTATCTGGCTGGTCCATGGCTTTCTTTCTTGCTAACCCCAGTTTGGTGAGTACCAAAATCTGGACTGGTACCCATCACTAAGTAGGTATAGTATCTTAAAATCAAGACAGATGTGTAATGGATTATCATAGAACACTTTATCAAATATATGAAGCCATCCTTTCATTGTGATTCTGAGCAGCAATACAACAGCGCTAAACACAAATAGTTAATAAATGCTGAAATGATCAATGTCATAATTACTATTAAAAATAAGAAAAAAAACTAAAAAAAAGAAGACTATTACATGAAGTGATGTTATTAATAATGTAGCCACCTTAATAATTTACCAGGTCAGAGGCACAATTAGATTTTTTTTTAAAAAAAAAAATTATTTGGCTTTTCACAATAATAATAATAATACAAATAAAACATCTTTTTTTGAAAATAGTATGGTCCTGGATTACACTTGTCCATACAGACACAAACTCAATTTCATGCTCAGTTTCATGTTCTATTCCATATTTTATTACTGTTTTTCATTTTCTACATGGTTTTTCTCCTCTCTTAATTTTCTCAATTTTATTTAAATTATCTCATACCGATTCAAATCATTATATTTATACTTTTTTCTGTCCTGTTTCAATTTCATATTTTCTTTTCTCATTAAACAAATTTTCTCCTGTAGTTACTAATTGGAGTATGACACCTTTATATCTTTTAATTTTATCCATTCAACTCTTATTTAAGCTTCAATATATACCTTGAGGTTATAACATTCAATATAATACATAACTTCCAATCAAATTCTGCTTGGTACATTCCTAAAATACACACTATATACTTAAAAAGTAATTATAAATATATGTAATTAAAACACTCATTCCATTCCAATTCAATTCTATCCTTAATATTCATTAAAGTCTTAAAGCCCCTGTCACACTGCCCAATGGATGCAAAACGTTTGTAAAAAGGACACAACGGACGAGAAAAATGTTCCATCCATTGTTATCCGCTCTCAAAAGGGGCAAAAATTTGCATAAACAGACTGGATAACACGGAAAGGAACGGACAGGGGGAGGACACAGAGCGGATGGAAAGCGGATGTGGAATGGAAGCATCCTTTTACATCCTCTAGGCATCCTCTAGACATCCTTAATATCCGAGATAGGTCCCCTCTGCGAACGTTTTTTCCATTTTAAATGCTTTCTTTGCGTGCTGCATCCGCTTTCATCCTTTCTCCGTCCGTGCTACTAATGCTGTGCATCCGTTCCGCGTCTGTTCCACTTCCTCCCTGTGTCCGTTTACTGCTGGAGCGGATTCAAGTTGTGCGGATGCACAGCGGATGCCTAGCGGATACAGCGGATGCGTAACTGATGCAGAACGGATGTCCCCCGTATGCCTAGCGGATGCAGAACGGACGCATTTGATACATGTATCGCTCAAAAGTTTTGAGCAGCTCAAAACCTTTTGAGCGGATGAAATGTCCATAGACGGATGCTGGACGGATAGAGAGGAAGCAAAACAGAGGCAGTGAGTACAGAATGGAAGCATCGCGTTAACCAACGGATGGTAAGTGTTTTTCTCCATTTTACATCCTCTTTCCATCCATTGCTGCAGTGTGACAGGGGCTTAACATCTTTAACATTACTTTTCAATTAAATATCATACTTCCTTGGGAACACTTATAAACTTTCCATAATTAATTTTTCCCCCTATTTCTCTTCCTTTATATTTTATAAAACATTAAATAATTAAAATGTTCCCATCCTTTCCTAATTCAATTCTCTCGTTCATTTCATTTCATTTATTTATTAACTAACATTTCACTAGATTACAATAACTATTTTATCCATCATTTTAATCATACATTGTTCCATATTTTCTAAAATTATTTCTATTTCTAATATAACAATACTATCTTAAGGGCCTGTCACATAGGCCAACGGATGCAAAAAGTATGTAAACAGGACACAGCGGACGAGAAAATGTTCCATCCGTTGTTATCCGCTCTCAAAAGTGCCCCAAATTTGCATAAAGAGAACGGACAACAACGGAAAGGAACGGACGGGGGGAGGATGTAGCCAGGATTTTAAGCAGATGCTCCACGGAAGCCTAGCGGATGGAAGTGGATGGAAGCAGATGGCACATTCGCAGGGCTTCCGGGGGAGCACAGCGAAGCAGACGCGCAGCGGAAGGAACAGATGCAGAGCAGATGCCTAGCGGATGATGCGGATGCAGAGTGGACGCCTAGCAGATGCCTAGCGGATGCAAAACATTCACTGCACATGCGGGGAGGATGCATTGCATCAGCCCCGCGGATATAAAAGGATGCAGCTCGCAAGCAGGTCACCATTAAGAGGAAAGACCTGCTGCCAGACACATCTCCAGCCAACAACCATGGGGAAGAAGAGGAAACCTGTGTCATCTGCTGCCAGACCTGGGAAGAAGGACAGGGCCACCATTCCACCCCCTGGCCCTGACTCTGCTTCTGCTGGGGCTTCTGCTGCTGGGGCTGACTCTTCTGGTGATGGGGCTTCTGCTGGCGCTGCTCCTGGTGCTGGTGCTTCTGCTGGTGCTTACTCTGCTGGCACTGCTCCTGGTGCTGGTGCTTCTGCTGGTGCTTAATCTGCTGGCACTGCTCCTGGTGCTGGTGCTTCTGCTGGTGCTTCTGCTGGTGCTTATTCTGCTGGTGCTGCTCCTGGTGCTGGTGCTTCTGCTGGTGCTTACTCTGCTGGTGCTGCTCCTGGTCCTGCTGGTGCTTACTCTGCTACTAGTCCTGCTGGTGCTGCTGATGCTGCTGGTGCTTACTCTGCTACTGCTGATCCTGGTCCTGCTGGTGCTGCTGGTGCTGCTGGTGCTTACTCTGCTGCTGATGATCCTGGTGCTGCTGGTGCTGCTGGTGCTTACGCTGCTGCTGGTGCTCCTGGTCCTGCTGGTCCTTCTGGTCCTGCTGGTCCTGCTGGTGCTCCTGGTGTTGCTGGTGCTGCTAATCCTGCTGGTCCTGCTGGTGCTCCTGGTGCTGCTGATGCTGCTGGCACTGCTACTGTTGTTGTTGCTGCTGGTGGTGGTGGTGGTGTGGTGGAGCAGTCCCTAGAACCTCGAAGCCCCTCTAATGAGGGCCCAGATGGGCATGTCAGAGGGAGGAAGAGGAATATGCAAGAACGGGAGAGGAGGCAATGCTCCATCGAAGAGGAACATGAGAACGAGGTGCTCGAATGGCTGAGGGAGAATGAGTATCGATGGCGGAAGGGACACAGGCTCTATCGAGACACCAAGAGGAAGCAGGCTGCTTGGAGAGAGAAGGCGGAGAGCCTGGGCTACACTTCAGAAGTCCTCCTCGGCTGGTGGAAGCACATGCACACCTGGAACGGGAAGCTGCACCTCAAGAAGTCTGGCCAGGCCACGGTCAAGCTGATGGACCGAGAGACCTACGTGATGGCCAAGTGCAGCTTCTTGGAGGGTGAGATCCACCACTGAGGAGCAGCCCCTCTGACAACCCTCTCTCTCAGGCAGCCCGCAGAGAGCCAGTCCTCTTCTGGCCAAGAGTCAGCTCCTGTGTCCAGGCAGGTATCTGTGGAGTGTCCCACGATGGAGACCCCCCCCCTGACAGCTGCACTCCCCATGGTGGAGTGCATGGAGAACCCCCTGACGCAGTGGGAGCAAAGAGAGGACACTTCCAACAGAGATCAACACACATCCACCCCCAGCTCCACCTCCACAGAAAGCAGGCAGAGAGCCAGACTGGAGGGGCAGAGCCACACTGTCCTGCTGGAGATCAGGGACACCATCAAAAGCAGCGTAGATCTCCTCTCTCAGCTGGTACACACTAACATACCATCCTCCAACCGCCCTTCCTCACCTATGTCAACCCTCATGGACATGTCCGAATCACAGTACCAGGTGAAAAAGGAGAGGATCACCGGTCTTCTGCACAACCCTCCAGGCCCAGCTGAACCTGCTCCGACCCAGTCCAGGTCTGCTTCTCCACCCCAGGTGATGTCAAAGCCTTTCCAAGGCTTTCCGCAGACCCTCACCTACCAAGGATATGGCTACCAGGAGTTCCAGCAGCACAGGCAGCCCTTCCCAGTCCAGCCACAGGCTCATCGAATGCCACCAACGCCACAGATGCCACCCACGCCACAGATGCCACAAATGCCACCCATGCCACAGACTCCACCCCACAGCCAAGCCCGGCCTCCGAACATCTGTCATCGGTCTTGGGACTGAAACCCCATGTCATGGAGGAAGGGGCTCTCAACATCACAGGACTGAGCCAGCTCTCTGAGAGCTTCCTCCACACACCATCCCCTGTTGTCCTCTCGGGGCCAGGCACCCCAATGGCACCTCAGACCAGCACTCCAGCAACAGCCACCTCCACAGCACCTGGACCCTTCACCCCTGAGACTATGGGCACGCCTCAGAGTGACTGAGAAGAGTACTAGAGACTGGGTTGCTACCTGTTGACTTTATCTTTGCTTGGGACACTTTACTTGGGTCATTTTGCTTTTACAGTTTGTTATTAATAAAGTTTATCTTTGCTTCGCACACTTGGTTCAGTTCCTTTTGTCAATAAAGTCTTGGTGGAAACTTTTAGAAATGGTTTAAGCCTTTGCATGCTTGTGGGATGGGTAAGGATAGTTGTGGGATTAGCAGGGATACCTGTTGGATGGGAAATAGCTGTGGGATGGGTTAAGATAGCAGTGGGATGGACAGGGATACCTGTGGCATGGGTAATAGCTGTGGGATAGATAAACCTCCAGTGCAAGCATAGTGGGACTGTATGGTCCACCCTCCCAGGTGCCACACCTATTGCCCTTTATTATCAATAACAATGTAATCATTGATCCACACATTTCAACATAAACACAACTCTTTATTAAATGCCCTGTTCATTGTAGGGCCACTCAACATATATGGCCCAATCTCATCAGTGTGATGAGACAGGCTGAAGGAAGCATCCATTAAGCATCTATCATCCTGTCTTGCCACTCCACTGCTCCAGCTGGGGAGTTGCACCAAAACCACAAAACAGACAGAAGAAACCAGAAACACCAATCAATCAAACTCCAAGTCCAGTGAACACAGACCCAGACTTCTAGCCAATCAGAATAGACCAGCCTCGAATTTGAAACCAGAAGCTGTGAGACACACATCCATACAGAAGCCTGATGATGGCAGATGAGATTCTGCTGAAACATTGCTACAACTTTAACAACATTACAATGACGTGGGATAATACCCGAAGGAAGCTAAACAGCACACATGTAAGTACCCACGAAAGCTTAAAAAAACAAATATCTGACCTCTACAAGGAGGAAATAAACAGCCAGATCAAAAGCTATGAGAAGCTGGAAGTTAAAAGAGCAGGAATACTATGTGACCTAAAATTCCTATGCAGCTGCAGAGACAACAATGCAACACCAATCTGCTTCAAATTAACATTTCATTACAACACAGCAGCTGCCAAACGTATCCTGAAAAGAACAGAGACAGCTTTACTGAGAAATGAAGTTCACAGTAAAAGATTCCAATTAGATCAGTTAAACAAAGATATGCTAGCACTACATCTGGAAATGAGCAGCAAAATCCACCCTCTACTTTGGGATAAGATAAAACAACTTACAACTTGGAGAGCTGAAATTGAAACCACTTACAAAAATGAAAAACTCTCAAAGAAACTAAACAAATTAGAAAATGACAAGAAAACCCCCCACAACACCTAAAACAATTAGTATGTAACATTTCCAACAGAGAACTCAACAAAACAGAAACAGATGTCCTATCCAAAGGATTCAATTGTGCCATAGCACCCAAAAAAAATACCAACAGAATCCATCATATGTGCAGTACAATCCAGCCTAACCAAATTAAATACAGATGAAGCTGACAGAATAAGACACCAGGTTACTCACATCTTATGCACAATGAAACCACCAAAAAGTAATTTGCAAAAAGATGAATTCAGAGCACTACAAACCCTGAAAAATGATAACAGCATAATAATACTCCCAGCAGACAAAGGAAATGCCACAGTAGTAATGGACAGAAAAGACTATGAAACAAAATTGAGAGACCTACTCCAAGACTCCACCTACAAACCTATAAACACAGACCCAACCACATATCTAGAAAAATTAACCAAGAAGAAAATAATAACCAGCCACATAAGCAAAGAAATCCAACAGACGATCATCCCAAGAGAAAAATCTTCTAGATGCCCCAAATTATACGGCCTCCCAAAAATACACAAAGAAGGCATACCTCTCAGACCCACAGTCAGCACCATTACAAAACCTAGCTAAATACTTAGCAAAACAACAACAGCCCCATGCTGAAACCACAGCTTCATATGTACAAAACTCATACCACTTCTTAGAAATGATCAAAGATCTACACGTGGAACAAGAAGATCTGCTTGTAAGTTTCGACGTGGTTTCACTATTCACTCAAGTCCCGATAAAAGAAACTCTTGAAATCATCAAAAATAAACACCAACCAGCTAAAGACCTCATGGAACTAACAGAACATTGCCTAACCAACACATATTTCATGTACAAAGGACAAAGATACAAGCAAATTGAAGGAGCCCCTATGGGATCACCACTGTCACCCGTCATTGCAAACCTGTTCATGGAAGATTTCGAATCCAGAGCCCTGGCTAATGCCACCCACAAACCCAAACTATGGCTAAGATACATCGATGACACATTTGTGATTTGGCCCCATTGAAAAGAAAACTTAAACAATTTCCTAACACACCTAAACAGCACACACCCCAAAATCAAGTTCACCATGGAAACGGAAGTAAACAAACAACTACCATTCCTAGATGTACTAATCTACAAAAGAACA
>BLBF01000037.1:1731324-1763929 GCA_015471245.1 Laticauda colubrina
CTGTCAATCATTTGGAAGCCTGCACTCTCAAATAGAAAGATCTCCATGCCACAAGCCAGGCAAACACCTGGGCAAAAACAGACTCCCTCTTATAGCTCCAACCTAACCCCCCCACCAGGCACCCAGGTGAAACCCAGCTTGCTAATGAATAGCAGCCATCCCTTCACACGGAGCCAAGCTGCACTAAAAGCCTTCAACACAAGAACAGAGTGTTGCCAGCCAATCAAAGCCACAAAACAGACAGAAGAAACCAGGAACACCAATCAATCAAACTCCAAGTCCAATGAACACAGGTCCAGGCTCCCAACCAATCAGAATGGACCAGCCTCAAATTTGAAACCAGGAGCTGTAAGACCCATATCCATACAGAAGCCTGAGGATGGCAGATGAGATTCTGCTGAAACGTTGCTACAACTTTAAGAGAACTACAATGACGTGGGATAATACCCGAAGGAAGCTAAACAGCACACATGTAAGTACCCGCGAAAACCTAAGAAAACATATATATATATATATATATATATATATCTCACAGACACATATATATAGATATATATATCTCACACACACATATATAGAGATATATATATATGACTTTCATTAACAACAACAATAATAATAACAATAACAATAATAAATATTCAATATTAATATCTTAATAAGGAAAGATATCACTGTTATACAACTCATATTATATTTACATATATCTTAATAAAAACAAAACAAAGCAAAAGGATAAAATATTATCAGGGCAACCGGTCCTTTCTTGGATCAGGCCCCTGAGTGTGCCAATCATCTCAACAGTATTGCTCTGAATAACGAGCATACTGGATCTCTTTCAATTCAAAATGGCAGGCGGTAGTAGCTCTCAGACCTCAACATCAAGGGTGTAAACTAAATCTCAATACAAATCCAAGCAGACAAAAGGTCATTCTAAAGCTTCAGAAAAGAATGCCAACAGGCACCAAAAAGCATGAGAAAAGCAAATAGATAGGTGTGCAAGGAAGGCACATAGGGCCTCACAGGACCTTCTGCCCCACAGTCCAGTACTATCTACTTCCTCCCATCCTCCTCCTCCTCTAGATCTCTCCCTCTCATCCAGACAAAGCTTGGTTTCCCAGAGTCAACAGGCCCAGTTACCTGGAACACAGACCACGCGAAGGGCTCCTGAAGTCATTCACTCCAACGGCTGCCGGTGTTTGACAGGAAGACATTCTTCCAGAGGAAGTTCCAGAGAGAATGAAGGCATGGATGGAACTGGCAATCTGCCAGGGAATTGCAGCTGGTCTTCAACATGCAGTTCTGACCAGGGAACACCTGGTAATCACTGACTATGATTCTCAATCTCGAAGGTCGTTGACCAGATCGGAACAACACTATATCCAGGTACAGTTTCAGGTGGACATGCCTCTCCAGGGGCCGCAGGAAGAGGAGGAGGCAGAAGAAGTGGATCATATTGATCATATGGAACAGATTGGGTCAGGATCAATTCATGACAGTGACTTGGCCCTGTCAGAAGCAGACCCCTAGAAAGTGGGATGTCTGAGGATGAGGACCTTATTCCTGATCAACTGGTATTTTCAGGCTTATTCCTCCCACAACTATTCAAATCACTTTTGTTTAAGGCAAAAAACATTGCATGCCTGAACAAGTCAGACCCTTCTACCACTCCAACTCCTTCAGAAGTGGGACCAGAAGATCTTATTTTCAACCAAACGGTAATTGAGGCAGACGTGATTCCAGTTCCTCACATGTTTTCAGACCTGGTACAGAAACAGTGGGCATCTTCAGCGGTGTACCCTGCCCCCATGAGATATGACAGGAAATATTTTAATTTGGCCCCTGATTTCTCAAAATTGTTGAATACTGCCAAGGTAGACGGACCTATAGTCGGATTAGCGTCCTTGTCCTCCATTCCCAGTGAAGCACTGGAGGCATTAAAGCTGGAGGAAAAATGGGCTGAGCTTGCCCTACGAAAGGCCCATCAGCCTGATGCGTGGGCCATCAGAGTGGCCATGGCTGCTTCCTTCTTTACCCATGCTTGTCTCAGTTGGCTACGCCTCTTACGGAAGCATGTTCCTAATTCCAACATTAGAGCACACCAAGATATTGCAAAACTTATAACAGCCGCTGAATTCTCAGCTGACGCAACTTATCATCCGGTCAAATTTTCAGCCAGGGACATTACCTCACATGTCACAGTGCGACACTTATTATGGTTAAAACATTGGCAAGCAGACTTTAAGCACAAATGCAAGCTGGCTTCATCTCCTATTGCGAGAGATAGATTCTTTGACCCTGCCCTCGACCTGTTGCTAATCGAAACCCGAAACAAAAAGAAAATTCTTTTTTTCTGAAGTCAGATTCTAGAAACCCTCAGTCCTTTTGGAGGGGATCCTTTCGGGTCTTTTATCAGGGATTCTTCTTACTCAGATATCAGAGACCCCCATCATTCAGACCAGCACAGCAGCCAAAGAGGTCCGACTTCAGGGATAGGAACAGAAGGGGTGGCCAATGTAAGAGATCCTTTTGAGGAGCAGGAAATAAGTCTTTCCACGTCCTAGATAACTCCCCAGACCTGGCTCCCATTGGCGGATGCCTTAAATTATTCACGGACCAATGAGACTCCTCAATGTCTGATTCCTGGGTCAGAAACACTTTCAGATTTGGTCTTGCACTGGAGTTTCAATCCATTCCACCAGACTTTTTCATGTCATGCCCTATTTCCAGAGATCCGGTTAAATGTAATCTTATGGAAACAGCTATCCATTATCTACTGAACATATGAGCCATCCAACCAGTAGCTACCCATCAGCAAGGGCATGGTTTCTATTCACATCTTTTTGTTGTTCCCAAAAGTTTGGGGGGGTGGGGGTGGAGAGCAAAATTGGATCTAAAACATCTCAACCGTTTCTTAGTATATCGCAAGTTTAAAATGCACACCCTGAAATCTATCTTACTTTGCATCAGAAAGGGTGACATCCTTATGTCCATAGATCTGATGGAGGCGTACTTACATATTGCTATTCAGGCCTCCTATAAATTTCTATAAATTAAAAATTTATAGAATTTATAGAATTTACTTGCTATAAATTTCTGAGATTCTGTTATAATAACCACCATTTTGAATATGTGGCCCTTCCTTTTGAACTAGCTTCTGCCCCCAGGACCTTCATGAAGGTTCTTGCAGCACTAGTTGATCATCTCTGTGATATCCCCATACGACTCCAGTGTTATCTTAATGACATCTTGATTTTGTCATCTTCCAATCATCAAGCAGAGATACTCAGAACACATTACAATCCCTACAGCAACACGTGTTCTCAATAAATTGGAAAAAGAGACATTTAACACCATCAACTCAGTTATCTCAGTTGTCCCCATCATCTGGGGACAGTCATAGATACAATGGTAGGCAAAGTTTACCTGTCACCAGATAGACTAAATAGCATTCAGCAATTAGTTAAGGAGATCAGGGGTCTTAAGAGGATGTCCCTAGTGGAACTATCAAAATTGTTAGACAAGATGATCTCATGTATCTCTATCATCCCTTGGGCCCAACTCCACACTAGATCCCTCTAGTGGTTCCTGCTCCCATACCAGTGCTCCGACCGAACCAACTCCAAATACAAGGTCAAGGTACCATCAAAGGTCCTCATATCTCTCCTCTGATGGACAGACCAGTCATCAACAGAGGCTGCCTCTTCAAAGAGCCACACAGATTTACCATCACCACCGATGCCAGCCTGTTTGGATGGGGAACACACGTTCAATCGCTCACAACCCAAGGCTGCTGGTCCGCCATAGAACAGTCGTGCAGCATAAACTGGCTGAAGCTTCGAGCAGTACACCTGCCTCTCCGCAGCTTCCTTCCACAGGTACGCAATCAGCATATACTAATATTGACTGACAACGTGACAGCCAAAGCTCACATAAACAAACAGGGGTACACAGTCGAAACATCTCATGTGGGAAGTGGAATGCTTGTGTCGTTGGGTGGAGAGCAACCTACTTTTCATCAGATCAGAGCACATTTCAGGCCTGTTGAATACACAGGCAGACTGGATAAGCAGGGCCATGATCAATCAATCGGAGTGGTGCCTCCATGCGACCCTGTTTCAAGAGGCAGTCAGGACATTTGGACAGCCAGTGGTGGACCTGTTTGCTTCCCCTCTCAATGTTCAGCTCCCAAGATTTTTTTCCAGGTACCCCTCACAAGGAGTGGATAACTTCAATTCTCTCCACTGTCATTGGCCCCCGGGACTTCTGTGTGCATTCCCGCCACTTACACTGCTTCCCAAGGTCATCCAGAAACTACTAGACGAGAGGGCGGAACTGCTTCTAGTAGCTCCTTACTGGCCCAGACGGCCATGGTTTGCAGACCTCCACAGTCTATCCATATCAACACCATGGAGAATTCTGCCAGACAGGGTCTTGTTAACCCATGACCCCTTCAACCTCCAGACCCTCAGTGGTTGCACCTGACCATCTGGAGGTTGAGCGGAGTCATCTGAAGAGTGAAAAGAGTTTCCAATAGAGTTATTGCCACCATCCAAGCCACCAGATCCCACTCAACAACTTGCATTTATGATGCCACATGGTCCAGTTTCTGCAAATGGTGTACCAAGTCTTGAATTGATACCATCGCTCCATCTGTGGCTCAAATCCTAGAGTTCTTGCAAGAGGGACATGACAAGGGATTATCTCCTGATATGTTGCAAAGACAGGTGACAGCCTTGGCATCAGTTCTCACTTGTGAAGGTCTACTATCTCTTTCCCATCATCCAGGCAGACAGAGTTTCCTTCAAGGAATCACAAATTTACATGGTACACCATTATCCCAACAGGGACCTTAACAAGGTCCTCGCCGCACTCACTAAGGGCCCTTTTGAACCCTTGAAATCATCAAGTCTCCAATTTCTGTCGTATAAAATAGTTTTCCTTGTAGCGATCACTTCTGCTCATTGTATTTCGGAACTTGCAGCTTTGCCTATCAGACAAGATCTTTGTGTTTTCCATTCTGACTGGGTGGTCCTTCGTCCTGACCCTATGTTTATACCCAAAATTAACTTGGTTTTCCATAGGACACAAGAGCTGATACTTCCTAATTTTTGTCTCAAATCATCCCAAAGGTTGGAACTATAATCGCATAGGCTTGATGTGAGGCAAGCATTGCGAATATATATTAAGGCCCTGTCACACTGCAAAAACGGATGCAAAAAGGAAGCAACACGGAAAAAAATTCTTGCTATCCGTCCTAAAACACGATGTACTCACTGCCTCCGTTTGGCTTCGTCTCAATCCGTCCAGCATCCGTTTATGGACGTTTCATCCACTCCAAAAGTTTTAGGCTGCCTAAAACTTTTGCGTGGAAAATGTATCCAGTTCGTCCGTTCTGCATCCGCTACGGATCCGCTACGCATCCACTACGCATCCGTTACGCATCCGCTATATCCGCTAGGCATCCGTTCCTCATCTGCGCAACTCGCATCCGCTCGGATGCAGGGAGGAAGCAGAACGGACGCGGAACGGATGCAGAATGGATGCAGAATGGATGCAGAACGGATGCAGAACGGAAACAAAGCATTTAAAACGGAAAAAACGTTCATAGAGGGGACCTATCTCGGATATTAAGGATGCCTAGAGGATGCCTAGAGGATGCCTAGAGGATGCAAAGGGACACCTATACTGCCTATAAAAAGGCGGAGCAACTCGTCTGCATCGCACTTTCAGACCAGCAGCCCAGCTGTGCAGACCTCTGCAGCCTTCATCTGCCTCTTCCTCTTCCACAGCATCCAGTCATCTCCACCATGGATTGCGACAAAATCCTTCTGGCAGCCAACATCCTTCTGCATCACTGCAAAACCATCAACAGTCTCTGTGAACTCTACTACGGCAAGAAAAAGAGGCACCCAAAAAAAGTCTGGGTCCAAAGATGGTTAGCTAGAAGAGCACAGTACCAACTTTACGACAAGCTGATGGTGGAGCTCAGGAGCGAAGACACTCGTGCATTCCAGAAATTCATGAATATGCCTCCAGCCATGTTTGATGAACTTCTACAGCGCCTGACACCCAGGTTGAGCAAGACAAAAACAAAATGGATTTCTGCCAAAGAGACAAATTAGAGACAATATGAGAGTAATTTTGGATACTTTGGATTATTATGAGGCTCATCCTGAAAAACAAATGGCTTTGATATTCCTAGATGCTCAAAAGGCATTTGACAACGTGAACTGGAGATTTATGTTATTACTATTGGAACAGATGGGCTTTGCCAGAAAATTTATTCAAGCAATAGAAGCCATATATAATAAACAGACAGCAAAGGTAATGATGGAGGGAGAATTTACAGATCTTATTAATATAAGAAGAGGCACAAGACAAGGATGTCCCCTATCTCCTTTGTTATTCGTATTAACTTTGGAAGTGTTGAATAGAAATATTAGAGATGACAAAAATATAAAAGGAATGAAAATTAAAATGGAAGAATTTAAACTACAAGCTTTTGCTGACGATTTAGCTTTTATTCTGGAAGACCCGTTAGAAACCGCTCCAAAGTTATTGGAAAAGATAGAGACATATGGTGAGATGGCTGGCTTGAAAATAAATAAAGATAAAACAAAGATTTTGACAAAAAACATGTTATTGAGACAAAGAGAAGAACTGACAGATCTTTTGAAAATTCAAGTTACAAATAAGGTTAAGTATCTGGGGATATATTTGACAGCAAGATGTAGCACATTAAAAGAGAATAATTATATTAAACTCAAACAACAGATAATTACAGATTTGAAGAAATGGGAAAATTTACAATTGTCATTAATAGGGAGAATTTCAACAATTAAGATGAATATTTTACCTAGAATTTTATTTCTCTTTCAAACAATACCAATTAGACTTGGAAAAGACTATTTTGAAGATTTAAATAAAACTATGTTGAAGTTTATATGGCAAGGTAAAAAAGCGAGAATAAAGTTAAAACTTTTGCAAGATGCTAGAAATAGAGGAGGTTTTGGCCTGCCTAATTGGGAATTGTATTATCAAGCTGCAAGTTTGATGTGGGTCAAAGAATGGATAACATTAAGAAAACATAGATTGTTGACATTAGAAGGACATGATTTACTGTTGGGCTGGCATGCTTTTTTATGGTACAAGGGAACTAAAACACAGGGGTATTTCAGAAGACATTATATACGGGAGTCTTTGTGGTTAAATTGGGAGAAGATAAAAAAACAATGTTATTTGAAAATTCCAGTTTGGTTATCGACTATTGAAGCATTTTCCTATCCTATGATCTATAAAAAGGAACAAACAGTTAGATATGGGGAACTGTTGGATGAAAAGGGTGGACTTAAAACGATCGAAAATTTAGAGGAACAAGGTATAAGGATGAATTGGTTTTCATATGCGCAAATACACTCAAGATATCTTGAAGATTTTAAAACGGAAGGATTCTATGATAAACAGACTGATTTAGATAAGATATTGATGGGTACTGATGAGAAAGTGATTAAAAAGTTATATGGTTATTTATTGGGAATTAAGCTAGAGGAAGAACAAGTTAAAGAAACTATGATTGCATGGGGGAAGAATTTTGGATATGGAATTGATTTAGAGCAATGGCAAAAATTGTGGTCTCAAAATTATAAAATGACAATGTCAATAGCATATAAAGAAAACTTGTATAAGATGTTTTACAGGTGGCACCTTCCCCCGACAAGAATAGCAAGAATGTTCAAGAACAAATCTGAAAAATGTTGGAAATGTCATCAGATACCTGGTTCATACTATCATATGTGGTGGACTTGTGAGAATGCCAGAAAATATTGGACTAAAATTCACATGTGGTTGGAAAAAATGACAAAGAAACACATAGACTTGAAACCAGAGATCTTTTTATTGGGAATTTTACCTGATATATATAATAAAGACTTGAAATATTTGATTGTAAATGTATTAACAGCGGCTAGGATTGTATTTGCTAAAAACTGGAAGAATGAGAAAATACCATTGCAGGAAGAAATTATTAAGAAAATATTGGAATGTGCTGAGATGAGTAGATTGACATTTGAAATTAGAGAACAAGAAGATAAACAATTTTATGCAATTTGGGATTTTTTTTATCAATGGTTAGATGATAAAATACAATAATAGAGCATTAGTATTATATATATGAAGGGTTTTTAGGATTGATTTGTTATGATTATATGATAAGTTATAGAATAAACTGTTTGAAGTATTGTTATCTCACAAAGCATGAATGATTAAAAGTATAGTCAGAAAAAGATTTTTTTTTTTTTTTTAGTAATATTAGAATATGGATTGACAATATGAGTGGTTATGCAATATAACTGTAATTGACACTATAAAATGAATGCACAAAACTGATGAACCAACCGATACACCGGAAGTATATATGAGAGTAGATGTTTTTAATGTTTTGTACGTTTGTCTGTTTGTAGAAAATTAATAAAAAATTTAAAAAAAACAAAACAAAAAAAACTTCCCGCCCAGCCTGGAACCTAGGCTCAGGATGGCACTCACTCTGTGCCACTTGGCCTCAGGAACCCCCTACAGGAGCATGCAGTACGGCTGGAGGGTGCCACCCAGCACCATCAGCTTTGTGGTCAGAGAAGTGGTGAGGGCCATCCTCGAAGAATACAAGGAGGAGCTCCTCCAGTGCCCCACTACTGAAGAAGGATGGAAGAAAGTTGCAGAGCAGTGGTATCAGAAGTGGAACTTACCCCACACCATTGGAACCATCGATGGTAAGCACGTGGCCTGCAAGGTTCCAGCCGACTCGGGGTCCACTTATTTCAACTACAAGGGCTTCTTCAGCATCATCCTCTTCGCCATGGTCGATGCTGACTACAAGTTCATGTACATCGATGCTTCAGGCTACGGCTCATCTTCAGATGCCCAGGTATACAATGACAGTCACCTCAAGGAGGGGCTGGAAAGCAACCTCATGGTGGGCTTCCCAGATCTAGAACCCCTGCCCAACGACACACAAGATGTGCCCTACTTCATTGTGGGGGATGATGCCTTCTCCCTCACAACCTACCTCATGAAGCCCTACACCTCCAAATACCTCACCCGTGAAGAGAGGATCTTCAACTACAGGCTGTCTAGGGCAAGGCGGGTGGTGGAGAACGCCTTTGGCATCCTGGCCGACAGGTTCCAGGTACTTCTCAACAACATGCAGCATAGCCCAGAGACCATGAGGAGGATTGTGGAAGTTTGCTGCATCCTGCACAATCTCATGCGCACCCGCTACCCAGTCTTGCAGAACAGGCTCGTGGGCCTCCAGCAAGGCAATGGGGACATGCAGCCTGGGGAATGGAGGCAAGGGCGAAACCTGATCGACACTGAGGATGTGCAAGGCACCAACAGAGCTTCACGTGAGGCGAAGAAGCAGCGCAACCTTCTGAAAGACTGGTGCAACTCCCCAGCTGGAGCGGTGAAGTGGCAAGACAGGATGGTAGATGCTTAATGGATGCTTCCTTCAGCCTGTCTCATCACACAGATGAGATTGGGCCATGTATGTATGGTTGGTTGGCCTACAATGAACAGGGCGTTTAATAAAGAGTTGTGTTTATGTTGACATGTGTGGATCAATCCTTAAATTGTAATTGATAAGGGCCATAGGGGTGGCAGCTGGGAGGGTGGACCATACAGTCCCACTATGCTTGCACTGGAGATTTATCTATCCCACAGCTATCTTAACCCATCCCACAGGTATCCCTTCCCATCCCACAGCTCTCTTAACCCATCCCAAAGGTATCCCTGTCCATCCCACAGCTATCTTAACCCAAAGGTATCCCTGCCCATCCCACAGCTATCTTAACCCATCCCAAAGGTATCCCTGCCCATCCCACAGCTATCTTAACCCATTCCAAAGGTATCCCTGCCCATCCCACAGCTATCTTAACCCAAAGGTATCCCTATCCATCCCACAGCTATCTTAACCCATCCCAAAGATATCCCTGCCCATCCCATAGCTATCTTAACCCATCCCACAGGTATCCCTTCCCATCCCACAGCTATCTTAACCCAAAGGTATCCCTGCCCATCCCACAGCTATCCTTACCCATCCCACAAGCATGCAAAGGCTAAACCATTTCTAAAAGTTTCCACCCAGACTTTATGGAAAAAAAATAAAAAAAATAAAAAAAAATAATGAAGCAAGCGTGTGAAACAAAGATAAACTTTATTAATAACAACCTGAAAAGTAAACATGAACCAAGTCAAGTGTCCAAATAAAGTACAAAAATATCCAGGCAGCCAGTCTCTGGTACTTCGCTTGGTCACTCGGAGGTGTGTGCCCAGTCTTATTTTTAGGGTGCAGGTGCTCTGGAGGTGGGTGCTGCTGCAGTGCTGGTCTGAGGTGCTGATGGAGTGCCTGGCCCCGAGAGGACAACAGGGGACGGTGTGTTCAGAAAGGTGTCGGACACTGGCTCATCCCTGCGATGCTGAGAGGTCCTTCCTCCATGCCATGGGGTGTCAGCCCCAGTACTGAGGACAGATGTACTGAGGCCGGGCTTGGCTGTGGGATGGAGGAAGGAGTAGTGTAGTGGGACTGCCTGCTGTGCAGTGAGCTGAGGAGTGGCGTGGCTGGCATCGATGTCGTCGGTGGCATCATTGGCGTGGGTGGCATCGGTGGCATCAGTGGAACCGGTGGCAATGGTGTCGCCCGATGACTCTGCGCCTGGCCTGGTAAGGGCTGCTGCCTGTGCTGCTGGACCTCTGGGTAGCTGTTGCCCTGGTAGGTGAGGGGCTGTTGGAAGCCTTGGTATGGGAGGGACATCACCTGGGGTGGAGGAGCAGACCTGGACTGGGTGGTAGCAGGTGCCTCTGGATCTGGAGGGTTGTTAATCAGCGTTGTTAGGGATAACATTGTTCACCCTAACTGGTTTAGGTGAAATCATAACTATGAATCATAGTTTGTGTATGCAGCTTTAACTGTGAAAGAGCAACTGTGGGAGTGGTTATGTAAATACTATAAAAGTAGCAAGGCTACAGCTTGCTCGCTCTCTCTCTCTGGCTTTGATGATCCCTGATTACTGCTTGGAAGCAAGACTGCATTGCTCGAACGGGAGAGACAACAACGGACTGATTTATGAGAACTGACAATAGGATATTCTACATGGACTTTGCTAACTGAATATCCCTGAATGGACTGACTACATGGTAAATGAATAATGGACTGTTTTTGACTATGCTATAAACTTATACTGGAATAAAATATATTCTTGATAGCATAAGCGTATCTGTTATTTTTACTGTATGTTAATAAACATACAAGCTTAGCTCACTCATTTATCTGTGTGCCTATCTGACTAACGCTGCACATTCTGTTTAGCTTGTCTACCTAACCCTGGTTGGGGAACCCAGGCTTAACAAGCGTGGAGATCCTCTCCTTCACCAGCTGGTACTGGGGATCCGGCATCTCCTTCAGGGTCTGGTTCAAATAATTGAGGAAGGGCTTGCGGTTGGAGCAGGAGGAGTCGATCGGGACCAGCTGAGAGAGGAGACCTATGCTGGTGCGGATGGTGTCCCTGATCTCCACCAGGACCTTGTGGCTCTCCCCCTCCTGCGGTCTGGCTCTCTGCCTTCTTGTGGAGGCGGCGGTGTGGGTGGATTGGACTTCGGCAGCGGTGGACTCGATGTTTCCTTTCTCCCACCACACCAGGGAGTCCGCCACAGATAGTCGTTCTCTCTCAGCCACTCCAGCACCTCATCCTCGTGCGCCTCCTCAATAAAGTACTGCCTCCTCTCCCGTTGATGCGAACGACTCTTCCTCCTCTGGCAGGTCATCAGAGGGACTTCGAGGTTGTAGGGGATGCTCCTCCACACCAACAGCAGCAGCAGCAGCAGAATCATCATCATCAGAAACATCACCAACAGGATCATAATCAGCAGCAGCAGAAGCAGCAGAATCACCAGCAGGATCAGAATCATCATCATCAGCAGCAGCAGCAGCAAGACCAGGATGAGCAGCAGCAGAGTAAGCACCAGCAGCAGGACCAGCAAGACCAGGAGCACGAGCAGAACGAGCAGGACCAGCAGGACCAGGAGCAGCTTCAGCAGAGTGCACAGCAGAAGCACCACTGCCAGGAGCAGCCACAGCAGAAGCTCCAGCAACAGAAGAGTGAGCCCAAGCAGCAGAAGCCCCAGCAGAAGCAGAGTCACGGACATGGGGCGGGAGGGTGGCCCTGTCCCTCTTGCCAGGGATGGCGGCAGGTTGCTGAGCCTTTCGCTTCTTCCCCATGGTTGTGGGGTTGCTTGCTGGCAGGGAGGCTGGCAGGAAGGCTGGCAGACACCAAGGCTTCCAGGAAGGCTGGCACCAAGGCTGGCAGGAAAGCAGGCACCAAGGCTGGCAGACAGACAGGCTGGCAGGGAGGCTGGAAGGCAGGCTGGCAGCAATGCTGGCAGGGAGGCTGGAAGGCAGGCTGGCAGGGAGGCTGCCCAGGAGGCTGGAAGGCAGGCTGGCAGCAAGGCTGGCAGGGAGGCTGGAATGCAGGCTGCCAGCAAGGCTGGAATGGAGGCTGGAAGGCAGGCTGGCAAGGAGGCTGCCCAGGAGGCTGGGAGGCAGGCATGCAGGCAGGGCAGGCAAGGAACTCAAAGTGTCCAGCAGCAGGTCTTCCCTCAGAATGCTGGCCACGTGCGAGCTGCTTCCCTTTATATCCGGGGGATTTGTGCAATGCATCCCCCCCGCATGCGCAATTAACACGCGACATCCGTTCCACTTCCACTGTGCATCCGCTAGGCTTCCACTGTGCATCCGCTTCATCCGCTGTGCATCCATTCTGTATCCGCTTTTTCCGTTCTGCGTCTGCTCTCCTGAGACCCCCCCCGAAGCCCTGCGAACGTGCCATCCGTTCTGCATCCACTGGGCTTCCGTTCCGCATCCGCTTTGCATCCTCCCTGCGTCCTCCCCGCGTCCTTTTCATCCACTCCAATTATGCAAATTTTCGCCCCTTTTGAGTGTGGATACAACGGAAGGAACATTTTTCTCTTCCGTTGTGTCCTCTTTGCATCCGTTGGGCAGTGTGACACGGCCATTAACCACACAGCAACTTTCAGAAAAACGGAAGCCTTATTTGTGTCATTTCAGCCCAACACTCAGGGATGCAAGGTCTCATCTTCTACAATAGGCCGTTGGCTGTGGGCCACGATAGCAAAAATGTATCAGGCTCAATCACTGCAGGTGCCTAAGGGCATAATAGCTCTTTCAACAAGGAGTGCCGCAACATCGGCAGCATGGGCCACACAGGCACCAATAACTGAAATTTGTTGAGCCGCAATCTGGGCCTCTCCATCACCATTCATTAGGCATTATAAAATAGATGTGTTTGCATCCGCTGAGGACTCCTTTGGCAGAAGAGTTCTGCAACAGGTCCACAGGAACCAGGAGGGGATTCCAGGCCAGATGGAGTCCCTCCTGTAGGACAGGCCAAGCTTTGGTATGTCCCACTTCCGGATGCTCTCAACAGCTCATGGGAGAAAGGGCGTTGGTACTTACCTGACACACCCGTTCTCTTTGAGCTGTGAAGAACATCCAGCCCCATCCTTTTCTCATCTGGTGGGGTCCTATTTCGGCCAATGAATAGTTAGGGCATTGAGGATGAGGGCGTTTATTTCTCTCATTCTTCTCCAAAACTGGGGAACACTGGGGAGGAGTCCCGTGGAGGAGAAGAAGCGTTCCACAAATTAAGCCCAGCCTAGACATGCTGAGACTGAAGCACCTCCAGCTACTGGATGCTCTTCACAGCTCAAAGAGAATGGACATGTCAGGGAAGTACCAACGCCCTTTCTTCCTCCTCTTTTTACCCCCTTGTCTCTCTAGTTCTAATTCTCTCTTCTGTATTCCTCTCTTCTGTTGCTTTCTAATATTATACTTATTTTTCAAGCTATTATTCCTTTCCTTGGTTGTTTTTTCAAATCTTAAACTTTTCATTCTTATTCCCCCCTTTCCGTTTTTTCCCCATATAAAAATTACTTGTTCATTAAAGATGGGTTCTTCTTTGTCCCAGTCTTCTGCAGGCATTTCTTGTTGTTTCTCATAGTTCGAGATCTCCATTTCTAAGAATTGAAATACGAAGCCAAAAGAACCTCTCCCTTCTTGTGCATCTTATCTGTACTTTTTAAATTCCATTTTCAGTTCATCTAAAAGTAGTGCCATTTTAAAACTCTTTTAAACAACCACCCGATTGATTTTAGTCATTCAAATGCAATAACCAAAAATCCAGAGATCACCAAATAATCCAAATACTCCCAAGCTGTTTCTTTGTGCTTCTTTTTTCTACTTTCTCTTCCTGGGGTTCTACTATTTTGTAGCCAAGTTTCAGTTAAAATGTATCTTTTAGAAGTCTTATTGAGGTTTTACTGTAAATTCCTTTTAATTCCAGGCAGTCTCCTCCCTTTTTTCCAGATCCTGCCCTTTTATTCTTTTTCTCTCCTTTCCTGCTTGTAAAAGGTTTTAATTATCCAGAAATCTTTATTATCCCTTTGACATTTTATTTTCAGCTTAAATGCCTATTGATGTCAAAGTAGATTTTTTTTCCAATTTCTTATTTAGATCTCTTAGCTGTCAATATAAGGAAAAGGAGAGAAGGAAAAAAAAAACAAATTCTTTCCCATTTCTCTCTCCTTCGCTGCTTCAAAATCTTCTTTGGGAACAATGTTACTTTTCTTTTAGTTTAAATTCCAGGGTACCTGAGTTGTTGCTTTTGCAGTTTAACTCAGTCAACCAAAACTTTCTCTTCTTATCTTCCTTCTGCACATTCTTTTCCAGACGAGTTCTTCTTTGAGGTGGCCATTTCTGACCACCACTGCAACTGCCTTCAGGAAAGGGAGTAATAGCCAGCTAAGGAGGAAAGATGCGGCTCTCCTCAACCCTGCTGGCAGTCTCCCACCACTTCACCACCTCTACGGGGTGGCTTCACCCCAAAACCAACCAGTTTGGGGCACTCCAGAGGCGATCATGGATCAAAACTGCACATGATCGCTGTTTTGGTCTGTCCTTGAAGAGACTCAAACCAGAAGACAGAGGCACAATTAGATTTTGAGGAACCTTTGGAAAATCCAAAGTGACGAAACCAGCTCATGTTGGTGAGGGTGAGGAGGATATCCCATAGAATGGTAACTGGTACATAGGTAGACCTATGATTCCTGAAATTAAAGAATTGGGCTGCATTAGCCACATCTATGATTCAAAAGAAAATCATTTTGACGTTTCCTTTATTGAGGCTTGACTAGTTAATGCTTGGTTTTCATGGTGTAATGGTTACTCCATACTGTCCTATTAAATGAATAGTATGGAATATTGATGATGATGATGATGATGATGATGATGATGATGATGATGATGATGATGATGATGTTCTTCAGATGATGCTGAACTACAACTCCCAATAGTCCTAGTCAGAAAAGCCAATGAATGAACGTAAGGAATTTTAATTTAATATTGATATAGCAGTTAAGATACTGAGAGATTGTATATCTCTTAGATATGGAAATCAGCTGGTTGACTTTGGGCCCATCTCATTCTCTCAGCCCAACCCATCTCACAAAGAAGGAGGGATATTATGTATGCCTCCTTATGTTCTACAAAATAAAGACAGGTTCTAAATTAATAAATCAACAACTTCTAGAGAGTTCTATTATGTCATCCCTGAAGGATGGTTTCATGAGCAGAATTGTTGTGACAAGCCCTTTGCCTTCTGCCTTGATCATTTCTCAAGAACCAACCTGCTTTTTCATCCACAAGCCTCTGTACAATTCACATCTCAAACTGGAAAAGCAATGGGGAAGAAGGGAGTTAGGGGTGAAAACAGTGACCTAAACAATCAAACTCCAAATATCATTTGCTTCCTCCTGCAGTTGTGTTGCAGACCTCACCCATTTGACCCCTAGTTTTGGTCATGAGAGTAAACACATGGGAGTCTCGTCTATTCATTTGAAAAGTCCATAGTTCAGGAGCAGGAAAGAAAATTTCTCTGCAATTCCATCTAGATGTATCAAAATGTCTGTTTGAAAACTCTGGAGAGTTTGATCAATCACTATAGTAGAAACAGCATGGACAGAGTTTTCTCTCAGTAGATGGGACTTTATTTTAATGTGAAAAGAAGAAAAAGAGGAAAAAAATGTTGATGTTTACTGAATGCAAAGAAAAGTATTGTGTTGAATGCTTGTCTACTAGTTCTCTCTTGGAAAGTTAACCTGGCTGCCTTGTTTAATTACAGACATTTCTATTAGTATTTCAATGATATTGAATAATGATATTTCCACATTTCATACAAACTGTTTTTGAATATGCTGTTCTAATACAGAATCAGTCAGTTTTGACTTATTGCATTGAACTAAGTGTGGCTTTTTATCTTCCTTTTTAACACTTGGGAGGTAATAAAGAGCATTCATTTTTATTAACTTGGGGAGGGAATATGTAGGTATTTAGCTTCTGGGAAAAGAAAGGTGTAACCAATGTAATTTATGAAGCATGGAGAGTGTAATTTTCAAAGTCTGATGGTGTCATATCTTGCTATCTGTAGATCAATTGTTCTCATCCATAAGCTCCAACAAGAGAAAGCAAAAAACATAAATCACAAATGCTTAGTGACAAATGGCTCTAGGACAGCCAACAATTTATGGTTCTGAGAACAGTTGTCTCACAACCAATTAGAAAAGAAAGTTGCTCGTTGATAGAAACATTATAAAATATTTTTAGAAATGACCCTGTTCATGATAATTTCTGACAAAGACAAATTTTCCAACTCAGTGGGGCCAGTGCAAAAAAAAAAAAATTACATGGAGGTGGTTTGATCACACAGAAGTAATAATGAGGATGGTATAGCAAAACAATTATGTGAAGGAACAGTGGATGGATTGAGAAGGAAAACAAAAACAATAAAGTGATGGTTGGATGGAATTGATGAGACCCTCCAAAAAAAGAGATGACAAGTCTGAAGGACAAAATGCAGATTATGAAGCAGTATGTGGAATGATAGCAATAGGAATAGCACTTAGAACTATATACCGCTTTATAGTGTTTTACAGCCCTCTCTAAGTGATTTACAGAATCAGCATACTGCCCCCAATAATCTGGGTCCTCATTATACTGACCTCAGGATGGGAGGCTGAGTCAACCTTAACCTTGTGAAGTTTGAAATATGGAGTAGCTTTCCTTTTTTAAGAGTTAGCAAGCTCAAACTCACCTCTTCTTACTTATTAGGAGTCATGGGTTTTAAGTATAGATAAAACTTGTAAAAGCAGGAGTATGTGACAACTTCACACAATGCATCTACTCATGATTAATTCAACCAATTGTCTACATTGGTTGGATTAATATGGCAGTATGCCATATTAAAAGATGACTGACTAAATACTGGTTCTGTAAATCACAGAAAACTATTTTGTGGATATTGACACAATACTTTAATATGTTAATATGTTTGATTGTAGCTTAGTGTGAAGCATTACCTTGTTATTAGACTTTATGTATCAAGCTTTATACCTTTGGGTATTGTAGAAGTCAAGCCAATAGCAATTTAATTAATAAATCATGATTAATCAAATTCTAGCTTAACATTATGCATGGAATCTGCTTTTACTTTTCATAATCATTCTATGTACATTTGTTTCCAGCCAAGATAATGTGATTGATTTTTTTTTTCTTCTTTCTCTTGCTTTTTAAAAATTCTTCTCACTACCGAATAGGGAAGGCAATGCTTGAAACAGTTTTTACAATGTTTTATGGCTCTTTTACTGCAGTCTGGAGAGCCTCTCAACTAAAGCACCATCATTTTGTCATTCTCTTGATTGAGCAGCTACTTCCAGAGGATATATCTGCAGCACATTACATTCCTCTCTTCATTTTAAGTAATGGCTTTGGAAAGCAAGTGCCCATTCAGGGAAGCAGAGGAGTTGAAGAGAATCACTTGTTGAATCCTCAACCCACAGAGGAAAGTGTTTTGTTTTTTAAAAAGGTGGCACAAAACAGAAAATGTTTTATGTTGAATGGATCAGAGATACAGGATTAAAACAAACCATGCTGAACATTCTATATTAATTATAAGTCTTCTGCAAGCCTGCCTATTCGTAACCCAAATTATGTGCAGTTACATCAATATTAAGCTCTGTTCAGCATTAATGCTTTGTGTCAAAAGATACAGCCAGCATACGTATGTAATAGAGAACCTACTACAACAACATTCACAGACTACATTGAACCAAATCATGGTTTGTTTTGTATTGGTTTACCTGTCACGTAATGCGGTTTTTCTCAACAAGCCAATATTAGATAATCCATGGTGTATCTTGAGAGTTGGGCCCATTTTCATTGTCTCATGCTATGCTGTGAGGTCCTGGCTTAATGCATCAATCTAATATCCCATGATAACATGCATATGTTCAAATTATGATAAACAGCACATTTCATCTCTCGGATTTTTTGATCCAAAATGTAGAAGTCATTCATTTTAAAAAGGGTTGCATTCATTTTATTTTTATGCTAGTCCTCCTTTCAAAAGATCTAATATGAATGTGAAATTTAACTTAATAGAGTAACTATAAAGCAAAATGCATTTATATACAAATGTTTTTAGACCAGCTTATGAGACCATTCTTATCAATGCAAGGTATAATTTATGAATCAGATTCACATATAACTAAATAGAGCTCTTGAGCTTCAACTTATTCTTGAAGGCCAATCCTTTGGAATAAATAGAGGGCAACTTTGAAAAGCCATTGTTGACTATGAATGAATGTTTTTGATGAAACTTGATCCAATACATTTCTTCTCAGCAGGCATTCTATAACAAAGAAGTAAAAAAAGAAGAAAAAAAAGAATAAGCACTCTAAGTTGAAAGGAGGAAATATCTGAAAGAAATGCAAATGGTTTGTGCTGATGAGAGGATATGTGGGTTGGATGAGTAATTAAATCTGCTCTCCATCAGTCTGGAACAACATCAGGTCAACTCTGCCTGACAGCATTAAGCATCTTGCCCAAAAAGAAGAGAACCTGCATCCTTTCATATTTTATTTCAGTTTGACTCCTCTCAGCTCTCTGTGATGGGTGATGGGGGAATGATAATAATCCAAGAACATCTGGGAAGCCATTATTATACTCAGGGGAGTAACTGATGGAACCTCCATTTTTTCAAGCAATGAGACAATTTAGCAGAACTTCTAATAGACAAATCAGAAAAAGTAAACACATTTCTTATGTCTAATCGCTGCTGTTTGTTCTTACTGTTTTCAAGTAATTGTTTGTTTCACACCAGCAATAGACAAGATGCATTAACTGTCACCTGCAAGAGAAAATACAAAGTAAATCACAGATAGAAAGGGTGAATAGCAATTACTCAAGAGTTAGATTGAGACTACACTAAAAGTAGGCAGTGGGAAATCTATAAAGGACATTATGCTTTGAGAGGAGTGAGGAAATTGCATAACTGAACCTGTTTCATATTCCTTCTCATCCAAACAATAAAAGAAAATCATTTAGTATTTATTTGATTTGTCAATCGCTTACAAGATACAGGTATAAGATTAAATATAGTTTCGAATACATGAGATAGATACTTATAAGAAAAATAAAAAAACAATAAAAATAAAAAACAATCCAAATGCATTGAGAAGACCTGGTCCCTGACAATTGCCAGTGGCATTTGTCCATACTGGTCGTTTCCCTTCTGTTTTATTGAACCACTCTTTGAAACATTTATGTTGTAAAGCTGGAATGTGCTTAAATATTTCCACTTTGACAAAATAAAATCATCTTAGACAAAGTTCCCTCTGCAAAAAGGGAAGGACAAAGGAAATTAATCCCAGTTGTGAACCTGTACCTCTTGAGAGACGGCTTCATTTTTTTTCATTATTTTATTATAAAGTCTCCTTCCTTGGAAGTGGGATTTGACTAGAAAACCTTCAAGGTTCCTTCCAGCTCTATGATTCTAACCAATTAGGCTGTTAAGTTCATGCCCAGATACAGATTTGTGAATGATACAAGTATGCCATTAATAAATTATTTGAAAAAAAAAAACGCTTTCTATAAGCGTTTAGTATAAGACCACAAGAGACAGAGCACATGTTATACTAAACACAATCTGTTTGTGTAAAACCCATTTGTGTACTAATGCACACATCTATTTCTCAATATCAGGGCATTTGGAAATGTTTTGCTGGTTACCTTCTGAATTGGATGGGTGCATTAGATGCACAGAAAGGGGCTATTAGTTGTACATGAGAAAAGCTTTTCAGCCCCAAGGACACATGCAGAGCTAGATAATAACTTGGAGAGAAGTACACTCATGCACAGATAATCAAATGCAAACATAATCACACACACACACACACACACAAACACACACGAAAGGGATAAGCTTCTTTCCTTTTTCTCTGTGATCTTTCTCGGTTGACATACTATGAAAAGAATGCTAAAGTATTCATTTTTTTTGCTTGCTCTTTTTGTATTATTAACATTGCAGCCTGCTGATTCTAATGCTGTCCAGGACCATAGAAGTATGGTTGGACAAAGGGTCAGATCTTCTAGCTCGAGGCTGCATAGTTGAGATTAACTTAAGGACCATATGACAAGGGCTACACTTGAATAATGGATATGGTCAGGTCCCCAATTTGGAAGGAAAGGGTAAGGCACTCCCTGCCCCCCTTAAACTACATCTAAATCCTCAATATTGTGGGAAATGTCTGGAAGGGATATTTTTTTTTGGAGGGTTCTGGAGGCTACAGAATACATGCTGTATGCCACATGCAGCTTAAATCCTTATTTCAATTGCCATTGTAATAGGGTATAATCACCAGATTTTCAACAAGAGACCACATTCTTTAAAATCCCAGTTCTTATTAGGCTCATGGACATGCAAGTCAGAACATGAGTTGTTCCAGGCTGAAATCAGTCATGGTAACCCTAGCCATAATATTGATAAAACAGAAATCAAGGGGGTCACAGGAAGTTATGAAGTTAGGTTTTATGTAAGGATCTTGAAGACCCTGTGGGTTGTAGCCTGCAGCTGCAGACTGCATCCTTATGTTGATAATTCCCAGATTTCAAGTGAACTTCCAAATATGAAAACTGTTTGGATCTCCACTTTGGAAACATGATTATATTATGTTAGCCACAGCAAATGTATTAGGATGTAATTTTTACCCAAAGTGTCTGAAGGATAATACCAGATCTTTTATGTTAATGCTGAGAAGCTTCATTCATAATTTGTATGCCACCATTTGCAAGCAAGTCAAGAATCTCCTTTTTGAATCAAATGAGAAATCACAAAGCTCATATACTCATATGCTCTTGTATGGAGTTGGCTGACTGTAAATCTGGAGTCTTATTTTCTCTATACCAAGGTCCATTAGTTACACTATACCCTAAAGCAGCTATTTTTAAAAGTTTTAGAAGATGTTCTAATAATCTTTCAAAAACAGAGAAAAGGGTCAACTCTGTACACAATATAAAATGCGAGGATAAGAGTTATCACTAGTTTGAACAACAGCAACATGTTTTCATCAGCAAACATAAGCTTCTATTCTGCAATCAATACCAGGGAATTTAGAAGATTAAAAATGCCCAATGACCTGCACATTAAAGTTGTTTTCAAAGTCAGCCATTTAGTAAACTTGCTTTACATCTGGGTTGTCACAGAAAATAATAAGTTAGCCCAAGAATAGAAAAACTGCTATGATAAGGATGCTTTGAGATCAGTAGATGGAGGAACTGACATGCAAAGGATACATAGAATTATTCAGAAATGTTTTTCAACTCAGCTATTCAGTTCCTTAACACCTAAGTTCATCTCAAGTGTCTGTTCCAGATCTGAAAATTAAATTAATTTTCATTATTAAATTAAATTTTCATTAAATGAAAATTAACAAAGACAAGACAACTGCCACTGCTGCTCTTTCCTGTTAAACAGTTGGGTTTCTTAGGATAAGGTGGTAGGTAGCCCACCTTATGCCCTCAAATCAAACTAAACTTCAAGTGATGGCATCAAGGCAACTTTCTTGGCAGTGTTATGAACATGATCGGCACTTGTCTTCTTCCAGCATGTTTTTTTTTTTAACTTCCCAGTCTATCCAATTAATCTGGAATTACTAGGTAGTCTCCCAAGGACCAATCAGGGCCAATCTTGCATAGCTTCAATCTTGTCCAAATATTGTCACCAAACAAAGAATAAATCTACGGCTACTCTTTTTGAGAGACATAAAGCTACAGAAACTAATCCAGCAGGAAGACAATTTCCCTTATTCACAGAAATTATTACCCCGTAATAAGGAGTACTTAGCATTTAAGAATAGAAGATGGGATTGAAAACAAATGAATGTATGGAAACTGAAAATCATGGATGCTGTTGATGAAATAGCAAGTTGTTTCTGTGATATTTTTTTCTAACTCCTATAGTTTATCTCTTTTTTTTTTCTTCAATCTGCTCCATTCCTTACTTCAGTGGTCTCTAACCTTTTTGGCTCCATGGATCAGCAGCAGTGGTGGTAGAGGGTGGTGGTAGCAGGGGAAAGGTTTGATTTCATGCATGCAAATGGAGTTTCATGTGCCCACTTGTGTATCTTGTGTACCGGTTTCCAACAGGCTGCAGATTGGGAGTTGGGCACCCCTGCCTTATTTTTTTGTCATCATCTTTTATTTTCCTTCGTCTCTTTCTTTCCTGGACAATTTATCTACTCCTTCTCTAATCTCCATTATGTTTTTTTTCACCACCTTTTTATAAATAGAGATCAATTGATTTTATCAATAGGATAATTTATTCTATAGACCAGGGGTGCAAACTAAATTTCATTGAGGACCACATCAGGGTTGTGTTTGACCTTAGGGGGTTGGGATGGGCATGGCTGGGGTGGGCATGGCCAGCTCAATATCACTCGTGTTGGGGACACCTGTGGTGGCCAAGTGCAAAGGCAAAACTTCCCTCAGATTCTCACTCATTCTCATTATAATCTCCTTCCTTCCTTCCTTCCTTCCTTCCTTCCTTCCTTCCTTCCTTCCTTCCTTCCATCCATCCATCCATCCATCTCTTTTTCCTTCCCTCTTCATTCTCCTTTCTTCTGACTTTCCCTCTTTCCTTATTTTTTCTTATTTTACTCTCTTCCCATCTTCCCTTCTTTTTCTTTGTCTTTCCTCTTTCCCTTTCTCCTTTCCTGTTCTTTCTTGCATTCTCAAGTATGAAAACAGAGCTCTGGGAGCTCCCTGTTTTTGGCCTAGACAGCCTCCTGCAACCCTCTGCCAGTGAAAATGGAGCCCGGGAGGCCGCACACAGAACCAGAGATCCATTTGTACTGGCAGAGGCACTGAGGGCCAATCCTTTGCTATTTCCAGGGTGGCCCGATGGGTCAGATCTAAGCACCCTGCAGGCTGGATTCAGAATCTTCACAACTTCTGAAGGCAAGCTGTTCCACTGGTTAATTGTTCTCACTGGAGGTTTTTAAGTAGAGACTATACAATCACTTGTCTGAAATGATATAGCATGAGCAGGGAGCTGGACTAAAAGGCCTCCCTTCCAGCTCTATTCTGATTCTGACTTGAAGTTCAGAGCTTCATTACTGGAAGCTTTCAAGAAGAGAATGGACTGCCACCTGTCAGAAATGGTATAAGGTCTCCTGCTTGGTCAGGTAGGTTGACAGATGACCTACAAGGTCCCTTCCAACTCTGTTATTCTGTTAATCTGTTATGTTAGGAAAAGCAGAACATAAGGACAGCTATGCCAACTTGTGAGATGTTTCTTGTTTAAAAATACTGTCTTATTCTCCAATAAATGATTGGAAAATATATATATTTCCTGTTAGAATTATGCAGCACCCTTTATACTGGAAGTTGTTTCTGCTGTAATTTTAATCTTGGGTTTTTGGTCCGCAGCCTATTTGCTAAAATGTATCCTGGACTGACTGGGGCCATTTCGCATGTGTTCTAACTTTGACGTGACCTTTGCAATTAATCTAGTTAATTCAGCAAAGGAATCCATTATTGCAGGATATTTTTTATCAGTGCTTTAGAGCCCATTGAAAATTGAGGGGGGGGGGGAGAAATCTATTATTTTTTCCATAATTTGTAACAAAAAGAATAAAATTTACAGTGGATATGTAATATGCTGTCTCAAGAAAATGTAGAAAAAAGAAACAGATCTTATTAAAACTCTGTTTCTGTAGCATTCATATGACTATTTTTCTAGGCCAGCACTTTTGTAGAATATTCCATTCTTCTATATTCTACATTAACAGTAGATTTGGGCTGAACAATATATTCTGAAGAAAGTTGGTATCTTATGATTCATGCTGGGTTTTTCCAGGCTGCACAGAATAGTTTGAGAATTGACTTACCCAAGGTTAGCTAAAAGTAAACGTTCCCTCAAGTCAAACTTTTATGACTGCATCTGTTTAACATGTCCATGGAATATTCTTCACCGCCATATAAAAGTGACCAAGTAAAGACCAGATGTAAATTTATTTGAGGGTTGTTTTAGTCTTGTGTTATTATGGCTGTTTTGAGATTAGCCAAAGTGCCATGAATCAGAGGTCCAGTACTGTTGTTCAATTAAATGTTTACACTCTAGAATAAAGCTGAGAATCCCTATGATTTCCTATGAAAGCTGAATTCTCCACTTGCACTGACTTAGAAATAATTCTGATTGTTCTCCTGATTAATTACTGTATGTATAGCAGCATCAGTCTATAAACTATATCCATAGAATCTTCTTTAAGAAAGGCCATTTGAGGTTATGAGTTTCTTTCTTGTGGAAAATTATAGTAATTTCCTCTCATCACACTTTTTACCTTCTATCTCAGGGATCTCCAACCTAAGCTGGTTGGGGAATTCTGGGAGTTGAAGTTCACAAGTCTTAAAGTGGCCAAAGTTGGAGACCCTTGTTCTACTTTGCTCAAAGCCACATTTTTTTAAAGTAGCTCTGCTACATGTGTAATTCTTTCTTTTTTTCAGGAAAAATAGTCTTTTCTTTTTTTAGCAATAATTCCTATGATTTCTGTAGGTCATGAGGCTCCTTGTATAGCTAGAATTTTTCACATTCCAGCTTTCTTTTAAGCCACATTTTAATAGAAAAAGCAATAGTCAAATAGTTTATTCTCATCAATAGTGGTGTAAATATAAATGTGTAAAATGATGCATGGAATGATAAATAAATCCCACGGAATAAACTCTGATCTTTCAAGATAAGGCTGACAAAAAAAAATCTACCACTAATACAATATTACATAAATGAAATGTTAAAAGTCTATGTTGGGGAAATGAAGGTGACATTTAACAACAGTCTGGGGGTAATATATGGTAATGATCTGAGGCAGTTCTGTAAGATGGTAAAATATATGATTAAAAAAACAAAATGTATTTTTAAAGCATTTTAAAAATATAAAATAAACATTGAAATGTAATTCTACCCTACTAATGGAGAGCCACACAATGTTACTCTCATGTCATTCATTCATTCATTCATTTAATGAATTTATGTGACCACCCATTTCACATATATGACACCAGAACAATTAAAACTAAAATTAGAAACATCATAAATAGCATAAAACAGCTGCTAAGGACATACATCACACTCAAAATGACCACAAAATGGGGTCATCCTTATGAGTTCTATCTTATGCATGGAAGTTCAAAAATGTACATTGCCTTTCAAGAAAATGCTAGTTTTAATCAGGGGTAAATAAAACTCGTACCTTCTGCTTTCTGTTGAGATCCAAACATGTAGAGATAATTACTTACAGAATCAGTCCTGCTTCCATATATTGAAATAAATCTGTTCCACTAACCTGTTACTATTTATTTTGTAGTGTTCTCTCCCCTACTTTACTTTACTGCTCTATAATTTTTTCTTTAAATTATACATGAGCAAATTTGTCTTATACTGTCCATGAATGATGACAGGGGAACCGATAACCAAATCAGGGCAGTGAGTTATTAAAAATATTCATTGAGCAGTTTACTGAGCATAGCTTAACGTAAAAGTTGAAAAAATTATTTGGGGTTCAAAAGGCAACATTGTTAAGTTTAAATTGACTGATGTGTCCAAACATGGAAGAAAGTTGAATTTATGTGTATTTACATATAACTATACTGATATCCATGAAAATGCTAGAAGAGCTAATGAAAAAGAGATGAATGTTCAGTGTGACCTCTATTTTCCCAGATTTTATTTACTTATTTTTGGTGTTCTTTCCTGTTTGAAAAAACAAAACAAAACAGATTTATGTTCCACCACTGTGCTCAGGATAGCTTTGTCGATTTAACCATTGTGACAGCCTCTATGTATTACTTTATATTTGCTGCCTCCAAAAGTCTAGCATTGACTATTTGTGACAAAAATAGAAATAGGGCGAGGAACAAGGAGTGAGAGAAAATATTTTTGTAGAACAAATCCAAATATTAGCATTAATATATTTAGGATATGCTCTAATGAGGCCCTTGGAAACAAAAACAGAGGGCTTTGATGATATTAAACAACATTTTAGACAGAGATGGTATTCAGCATGTTCTGACCAATTCTGCAGAACCAGTAGCAAAAATTTTGAGTAGTTTGAAGAACCAGTAAATACCACCTCTGACTGGACCCTCCCCCATCTATTCTCTACTTCTGAGTCCCAGCTGATCGGCTGGGTCTTCTTTTGTTGCCCTGCACAGGAGAACGGAGCTGGAAAATGGGTTAGTGGGGTGGGGAGGAAATGGGGATTTTACAGTATCCTTCCCCTGCCATGCCCACCAAGCCATGCCCACAAAGCATGCCGCAGCACCCCACCAAGCCATGTCCACAGAACTGGTAGTAAAAATTTTTGAATCCCACCACTAATTTTAGATGTCTTCTATGTAAATGCTGTCAGCGTTTTTCCTAGTAATTGTTATTTAATCTCTGTTAACTTGAGAGAAGGTTGAAACATGCAAGTTTAACAGCAACGGTTGTGTCTTAAAATATCTTATTTTTCCCACAAATCTTTCAATCATAGATACTTTCTGCATTGACTTTTTATATCTGAGATATCGATGTGTGAATTCTACAAGCTTATAAATCTTCAGCTTATTCAGAGATATTCTTGGAACCTTTTGCATTTAGGTCTGATTCAAAATGTGATTCAGTTTTATTTGAGCCTTAAGATACAACAAATAGATCTGCCTACGCAGACATAGGAAATACAAAAGGTCACTTTTAGCCTTTGTAGACATAGATTTCTGTTGTCCTTAGATCTTGAAACTGAGCATTTTTTTTTTTTACTAGAATAAAGGGACATGATACTATTCTCAAAATCTGGAAGTCTTGCTGAGGATCTAAATTTGGCTAGTTGAGTGGATGAAATACTGTACGTGCATTTGGCTCTCTCATATAGACACTGCTAGATCAATTAATTAAAAAAAAGTCAAAGTAGAGTAAGATGGTTTCAAGTCAGAAATCGCTTGGTATTTTCAAGACCCACTATATGTCATGTCCATCAAAACTGGAGACTAAAATAGCCATTCTTTATAGCTAATATAGCTAATATCTAATAATAATCAAAGAGAGAAGCAAATTGGAATTAAGAAGAAACTTCCTAACAGTGAGGACAATTCACCAGTGGAACAGGTAAATTGTGAAATTGTCTAGTCTCTTCTGAAATTGTCTAATCTCTTCTTAAAAACCTCCAGTGATGAAGCACCCACAACTTCCGAAGGCAAGTTGTTCCACTGATTAATTGTTCTCACTGGAGGTTTTTAAGAAGAGACTAGACAATCACTTGTCTGAAATGATATAGCATGAGCAGGGGGCTGGACTAAAAAACTTCCAAGATCCCTTCCAGTTCTATTCTATTCTATTCTAACTTGACTGGGGCCATTTCACATGGGTTCTAACTTTGATGTGACCTTTGCAATTAATCTAGTTAATTCAGCAAGGGAATCCATTATTGCAGGATATTTTTTATCAGTGCTTTAGAGCCTATTGAAAATTGAGGGGGGGGGGATTTAGAGTAAATGCGAATTTGCTATCTCAAGAAAATGTAGAAAAAAAGAAACAGATCTTATTAAAACTGTGTTTCTATGGCACTTATATGACTATTTTTGGCATTTGCGTTATTGGTTTTTGGGGAGGGAGCTGTTCAGAGGTGGCATTTAGCAGGTTGCGACCAGCTCTGGAGAACCGGTCATGGAAATGTTGAGTAGTTTGGAAAACGTCAATTCCACCTTTGACTGGGCCCACCCCCATCTATTCTCCACCTCCTAAGTCCCATCTGGTTGGTTAAGTCTTGTTTTGTTCCCCTGCACAGGAGAACGGAATTGGAAAGCAGGTTAGTGGGGTGGGGAGGGAATGTGCCTTTTGTAGTCACCTTCCCTGCCATGCCGACCAAGCCACGCCCACAGAACCGGTAGTAAAAAAAATTGAATCCCACCACTGGAGTTGTTCCCCATCAGAAGGGATCTGCTGCCTCTCAGAACCACTGCCAGTCCACAGCCAAACCTCCCCTGTGTCTGTGAGGGCCAGCCGCTCTCCATCTGGTTGACCCCCCTCCCCCAATGCCTGAGGGGGCTGGGACAGCATTGTCCTCAACTTCTGCATCTCCAAACATTCCAAAGAAGACATACCATCCCTGTTGGATTGTCCCAGTTCTAACTCCTCCTCTTTCTCTAAACTGGATCTGAAGAGACCATGATGCATGTAGAGCTTAATTTTAAAAAAATGCATTAGAATTCACTCCACCATTGCTTATCACTACAGCTCACATAACAAAATGACATATAAAATTTCTAGGATTAAGTCTAAATCTGTTCCTCCCCATCCAGACCCTAACATTTATCTGGGCAGGGCTTGAGTTGTGCAACTGTTTTGGGAAAATTCTGTGAGAAAGTGGAGGAAAGGGAGGCCTGGCAAGCTATGGTCCATCAGACATGACTTAGGAACTTTACAACAATAAATACCATTAAATTATTGAAAGTACCTAATTCCATACTTTCAAATGAACTCCCTTGGTGGTCTCATTTAAAACTTGAATTGGACTGTGGAGCCTAAGAAAGCCTGGAAACCACAAGTCTAGGATTTGATCTCTGTCCCACAGAACTGATTGGAAACTGTTCATGCCAGATGAGGCATTCAAACTCCAAGAAAGAAACCCTTAGACTCCATTGTTACAGAGAAAAGGACTTTTACTGGAAATCAAGTGGTAGCATCAAAAGAATTCAAGATCTGAGGCATTAGGCACAAAAATCACATATACAAAGTTATGGCAATGTTCCCACCCACAATAGTTTAAACTGGCCATCCAATCTGAGATGTGGGCATCTTCAGGTGGTGATTCAGACATCTGGCCATTGACCTTGGCCTAGATAGATAAGATGCTGTGGCTGCGCAGTAAGCAAATCAGCATAAGCTATAAAGAATTCCCAAGTGTTACAGTTCACCCTGTCCAGCCTCCAGCACTCTTCCCCCCACACACCAACAAAGCCCAATTTATGCTTCCTTCCCCCATTACTATGGTAGCCGGAAAGACAAGCAGAAGAAAGATTCTTGAAGGCTGACAGTTCCAGTGAAAGGAAAACTACTGTAAAGCCAATTACAAACCCTCAAATCAGCCTAGACAGATATGGTATTAAAAAATGCCAAGAGATTAAAGAGCACTAGAAACATTACCCAATTATTTCAATCCCATTAGAGATCATCCACAATAAATTTGCCACACCCTAAATTCAACCGGACAGTGTTTTCCAATTGGATTTGACAATCCAAGAAAGACAAGACTCTATCTGCATATGGCGGCATTCACAGTTCTGAGGACATTGTACAGTTTCTCAAAATTCATAAGGTCAAACTACTCCCACAAAACAGAGCAACCCATCTTAGTAAAGCTAATGTCACACTGGCCAAGGGATGCAAAAAGTAATAGCTGTGGGATGGGTTAAGATAGCTGTGGGATAGATAAACCTCCAGTGCAAGCATAGTGGGACTGTATGGTCCACCGTCCCAGGTGCCACACCTATGGCCCTTTATTATCAATAATAATGTAATAATTATCCACACATGTCAACATAAACACAACTCTTTATTAAACGCCCTGTTCATTGTAGGCCAACCAAACATACATGGCCCAATTTCATCTGTGATGAGACAGGCTGAAGGAAGCATCCATTAAGCATCTACCATCCTGTCTTGCCACTCCACCGCTCCAGCTGGGGAGTTGCACCATTGTTTCAGGAGGTTGTGCTGCTTCTTTGCTTCATGTGAGGCTCTGTTGGGGCCTTGCACATCCTCAGTGTCAATCAGGTTTCACCCTTGCCTCCATTCCCCAGGCTCCATGACCCCATTGGCTTGTTGGAGGTCCACGAGGCTGTTCTGCAAGACTGGGTAGCGGGTGCACATGAGATTGTGCAGGATGCAGAAAGCTTCCACGATCCTCCTCACGGTCTCTGGGAGATGCTGCATGATGGTGAGAAGTACCTGGAACCTGTTGGCCAGGATGCCAAAGGCGTTCTCCACCACCCGCCTTGCCCTGGACAGCCTGTAGTTGAAGATCCTCTCTTCACGGGTCAGGAGTTTGGAAGTGTATGGCTTCATGAGGTAGGTTCTGAGGAAGAAGGCGTCATCCCCCACGATGAAGTAGGGCACATCTTGTGTGTCGTTGGGCAGGGGGTCTGGATCTGGGAAGCCCACGATGAGGTTGCATTCCAGCCCCTCCTTGAGGTGACTGTCGTTGTATACCTGGGCATCTGAAGATGAGCCGTAGCCTGAAGCATCGATGTACATGAACTTGTAGTCAGCATCGACCATGGCGAAGAGGATGATGCTGAAGAAGCCCTTGGAGTTGAAATAAGTGGACCCCGACTTGGCTGGAGCTTTGCAGGCCACGTGCTTGCCATCTATGGCTCCAATGGTGTGGGGGAAGTTCCACCTCTGATACCACTGCTCTGCAACTTTCTTCCATCCTTCTTCAGTGGAGGGGCACTGGAGGAGCTCCTCCTTGTATTTTTCGATGATGGCCTGCACCACTTCTCTGACCACAATGCTGATGGTGTTGTGTGGCACCCTCCAGCTGTACTGCATGCTTTTGTAGGTGGTCCCTGAGGCCAGGTGGTGCAGAGTGAGTGCCACCTTGAGCCCAGGTTCCAGGCTGGGCCAGAAGCTGATGTTTGCCTTGGTTAACCTGGGTGTCAGCCGCTGCACAACTTCATCAAACATGGCTGGAGGCATCCTCATGAAGTTCTGGAACGCCCGAGTGTATTCGTTCCTGAGCTCCACCATCAGCTTATTGTACAGTCCGTACGCTGCTCTTCTCCCGATCCATTTTCGGACCCAGATGCTTCTTGGCTGCCTCTTTTTCTTCCCATAGTAGAGTTCACAGAGCCTGTAGATGGCTTCATACTGTTGCAGAAGGATGGTGGCTGCCAAAAGGACTGTGGTATGATCCACGGTGGACATGACTGGATGCTGTGGAAAAGGAAGAGTCAGATGAAGGCTGCAGAGGTCTGCACAGGTGGGCTGCTGGTCTGAAAGTGAGATGCAGACAAGTTGCTCCCCCTTTTTATAGGCAGTATAGGTGTCCCTTTGCATCCTCTAGGCATCCTCTAGGCATCCTCTAGACATCCTTAATATCTGAGATAGATCCCCTCTGCGAACGTTTTTTCCGCTTTAAACGCTTTGTTTCCATGCTGCATCCGTTCTGCATCCGTTCTGCATCTGTTCCGTGTCCGTTCCGTGTCCGTTCTGCTTCCTCCTTGCATCCAGGCGGATGTGAGTTGCGCGGAAGCGCAGTGGACGCCAAGCGAATATAGCGGATGTGTAACGGATGCGTAGCGGATACGTAGCGGATGCAGAACGTACGAACTGGATACATTTTCCGTGCAAAAGTTTTAGGCAGCCCAAAACTTTCGGAGCAGATGAAACGTCAATAAACGGATGCTGGACGGATAGAGAGGAAGCCAAACGGAGGCAGTGAGTACATCGCGTTTTCGAACGGATGGCAAGGTTTTTTGTCCGTTTTACATCCCCTTTGCATCCGTTGGTTCAGTGTGACATGGGCTTAAAATGGATCTGAGCAATCTTCAAGATTTAATCTGTTTCCAAATCTTAACTTTAATTAATCTTAGGAAATTAGGAGCCAGGCAGGGAAAGAGGTTAAGCGGGGAAGTAGCCTTGAGTTTTTGCCCAACTGCAAGAGGCATAAGCTTGACCTGTCCCCACCCCTCAAGTCTAATATTTGTTCCAAAGAGAAGTAGCTAACTTGAAGCTTTCACCAGCAGATCTGATTGCTTACACCTGACAATTATATTATTTTAAGATGATTAATTTTGATTAGTTTTCCAATTTATTATGTTTTGCTTTATAACTAAAATTTATTATACTATTAGCTTATTGGGGATTTTTCAGGTTAGGATTATGGTGAGGGATAATTAATTAAAAATCTTTTAATTTTTTTAAAAAAACCTACTTGGGTAAAGGTCCCACAGTGATAGGGAGTGGCACATCTCTTTGCCACCACACCACCTCATGTTGCGACACAATTCAAAGTGTTCCAAGTATATAAAAACTTATGCCCAATTCCCCAGCAGAGCCTCCTTTCTTTCTTTCTTTCTTTCTTTCTTTCTTTCTTTCTTTCTTTCTTTCTT
>BLBF01000037.1:1768260-1800156 GCA_015471245.1 Laticauda colubrina
AGAGTAGAGTAGAGTAGAGTAGAGTAGAGTAGAGTAGAGTAGAGTAGAGTAGAGTAGAACAGAGTATAATGATAAAAGTAATACAGCCTTATTAGGTGGTTTGATTTAGCATTTGTATATTCACAAAATATCCATCAGTCAATTCCAAAAGGCTACACTCCTCAGATATACACACATACTATGCTGACACCTTATGATAGTGGTGGTGAACCTATGGCACGTGTGCCAGAGGGGGCACTCAGAACTGTCTGGGGTAAGGCAGGCAGGTCACATATGCCATGAGGGTGCAGTGCGGAAGGCAGCCTGTTGAATTTCTGCCTAAGGTGATTCCTATGGTGAGGTTGGAGGGGAGCTAGGCTGGAGGGGAGCATAGCTCAAAGTGTGGCATAGCTAGAGGGAAGCAGAGCTGCAGGGGAGCAGAGCACTCAGGCCACAGTGCAGCCTTTGTAGCACCAGCCCTGCACATGCTGCATGCCCTGCCTTGTAACTTACACCTCCATTTTATCTTATTTATGCAAATTCCCCAAGAAGTAGGCCCAACACATGTACAACAGAGGGGAATCAAAGGTAGGAAATGCACTCAAATGCCTTTTTCAGAGGAGTCCAAAAGCTGGTCAGTGGAACATTGCCCCTTTGTGCTGGTGGTCAGCAAATTCAAAAGGAACTCCCAGCTGAGAATCACTGCCATAGATTGTTGATTCAGGAATATCCATTTCTTTAGTGTTAACTAATAGTGTTACCTATTTTTGGTACACAGATATATTTGTATTGGGTACTTCATTTTTTTAAAAAAAATTCAAAGTATGAGTCAAAGTTAGACAAATTATCAGCATGCATACAACAGCAAAAATCACATTAATTGTTGAAAAGCACACCAAATGCAAACTTACCTTTCAATAAAAAGTTATTTGCATCATTAAAAGCTCTGTTATTGTGTTTTTTTTAAGACAAAATATTTTAATGTATGAGTTGTTTTTCTCTAAACTATAGCCTCAGTATTCAGGTTAAATTGCCATGTAGGCACTTTGCAATAAATAAGTGGATTTTGGGTTGCAGTTTAGGCACTCGGTCTCAAAAAGGTTTGCCATCATTGCCTTATGACATTCAAAGTTACTTGGAAGAACTTGGTGTGTATGAAGATCATCACCAGCTAAAGAACTAGCAGATGTGAGTTCATATTGTTGTGAACAGATAGCAATAATAATAAGTTGTCAACATTAATCTGGTTCATAAAATGTTAACATCACTTTTGCATAAAATTAAGCTTTTTTCTATTCGGTTTCCATTGTGTATGTTAGAACATCTTGCAAGCTCAGCAGGCTCAAAATAAACAGCCACATAAATGCAGCTCAGTAAAGCACAAAAATTGTTCCAAAGGAAATAAACACTCATGAAATATGGCTCTGCAACAAAGTTGCATTGGAAGATAAAAATCAATCTGATTAACAAAATTATATTGAGTCAGAAATTGCAGAGGCTGCAACCCTAAAGCTAGATACACAATAGTTAACAACAAGAAGAGTGATAAATAATCTAGAGTGGTCTCCTGACACCAAATTTATTATGTAAATGTAAGGAACAATTGGCAATAAACTGAACGTTATGGATATATTGTAGTAATGACTTGGACATAATGAGGACTTTCACATATTGAATGAAAAGCACAGAGCAATCACACATTCAAGATGAGTGTTACACTCTATCTGTGTAAGGATACATGTACTACAAAATGCTAATATCCATTAAATGTGAACATGATATAATTAGGGTCATCTTATTATTTCCAGGGGTGGGATTCTACCAGTTCTATCAGGTTCTATAGAACCCCTTGTTAACTTTCTAAGCAGTTCTGAGAACCTTAGTTAGAAGCAATCCCCTTTTGTTGGAGTATATGATGTATACAGATGATGGAGTATAAAAAATAGTTATGTTTGGTAAGGTTAGGATAAGAAGAAAGGGAAGAATAAAGTAGATGGACAGATGATGTCCAGATGAAAACTGTGGCTGGAATGTCTTTAAAAGGGATAGAAGATATTATGCAGGGGTGAGGTTCTACCGGTTCTATCAGGTTCTATAGAACCCCTTGTTAACTTCCTAAGCAGTTCTGAGAACCTTAAGGCTAGGTCCCACTGGCCGATGGATGCAAAACGTATGCATAAAGGACACAGCGGATGAGCAAAATTTTGGGGGTGGCTCCATCCATTGTCATCCACTCCAAAAAGTGGAGAAAATTTTCATAAACAGAATGGAAAAGAACGGAAAAGAATGGACGTGGGTAGTATGTAGCGGGGATGTTAAACGGATGTTCATAGGAAGCCTCGCGGATGTATATCAGATGCAAACCATTCACTGCTCATCCTTTCTATTTCCGTGCTACTAAAGCCCTTGTCACACTGCACCAATGGATGCAAAGAGGATGTAAAACGGACAAAAAAGCTTGCCATCCGTTGGTTAACGCGATGTACTCACTGCCTCCATTTGGCTTCCTCTCTATCCGTCCAGCATCCGTTTATTGACGTTTCATCCGCTCAGAAAGTTTTGAGCTGCTCAAAACTTTTGAGCGGAAAATGTATCCAATGCATCCATTCTGCATCCACTAGGCATCCGCTAGGCATCCGTTTTGCATCCGTTACGCATCCGCTATATCCGCTAGGCATCCACTGCGCATCCGCACAACTCCATCGGCTCCAGCGGTAAACGGACACAGGGAGCAAGCAGAACGGACGCGGAACGGATGCAGAACGGATGCCTAGCAGATGCAGCACGGAAACAAAGCAAATAAAATGGAAAATACGTTTGCAGAGGGGACCTATCTCGGATATTAAGGATGTCTAGAGGATGCCTAGAGGATGCCTAGAGGATGCCTAGCGGAAAACCTATATTGCCTATAAAAAGGGGGAGCAACTCGCCTGCATCTCACTTTCAGAACAGCAGCCCAGTGGTGCAGACCTCTGCAGCCTTCATCTGCGTCTTCCTCTTCCACAGCATCCAGTCATGTCCACCGTGGATTGTAACAAAGTCCTTTCGGCAGCCACCATCCTTCTGCAACAGTGCGAAGCCATCTACAGGCTCTGTGAACTCTACTACGGGAAGAAAAGGAGGCGGCCAAGAAGCGTCTGGGTCCGAAGATGGTTCACCAGAAGAGCAGAGGACTAATTGTACAACAAGCTGATGGTGGAGCTCAGGAACGAAGACCCTCGGGCATTCCAGAACTTCATGAGGATGCCTCCAGCCATGTTTGACAAACTTGTGCAGCGGCTGACACCCAGGTTGACCAAGGCAAACACCAACTTCCGGCCCAGCCTGGAACCTGGGCTCAAGGTGGCACTCACTCTGCACCACCTGGCCTCAGGGACCACCTACAGGAGCATGCAGTATGGCTGGAGGGTGCCACCCAACATCATCAGCATTGTGGTCAGAGAAGTGGCGCAAGCCATCCTCGAAGAATACCTGGAGGAGCTCCTCCAGTGCCCCTCCACTGAAGAAGGATGGAAGAAAGTTGCAGAACAGTGGTATCAGAGGTGGAACTTCCCACACACTGTTGGAGCCATCGCTGGCAAGCACGTGGCCTGCAAAGCGCCAGCCAACTCAGGGTTCTCTTATCACAACTATAAGGGCTTCTTCAGCATCATCCTCTTCGCCATGGTCGATGCTGACTACAAGTTCATGTACATCGATGCTTTAGGCAACGGGTCAGCTTCAGATGCCCAGGTATACAACGCAAGTGACCTCAAGGGTGGGCTGGAACTCAACCTCATGGTGGGCTTCCCAGATCCAGACCCCCTGCCCAATGACACACAAGATGTGCCCTACTTCGTCGTGGGGGATGACGCCTTCTCCCTCACAACCTACCTCATGAAGCCCTACACCTCCAAATACCTCACCCGTGAAGAGAGGATCTTCAACTACAGGCTGTCTAGGGCAAGGCGGGTGGTGGAGAACGCCTTTGGCATCCTGGCCAACAGGTTCCAGGTACTTCTCACCACCATGCAGCATCGCCCAGAGACCATGAGGAGGATCATGGAAGCTTGCTGCATCCTGCACAATCACATGTGTACCCGCTACCCAGTCTTGCAAAACAGGCTTGTGGACCTCCAGCAAGGAAATGGGGACATGGAGCCTGGGGAATGGAGGCAAGGGCGAAACCTGATAGACACTGAGGATGTGCAAGGCCCCAACAGAGCCTCACATGAAGGGAAGAAGCAGCGCAACCTCCTGAAACACTGGTGCAACTCCCCAGCTGGAGCAGTGGAATGGCAAGACAGGAAGATAGATGCTTAATGGATGCTTCCTTCAGCCTGTCTCATCACACTGATGAGATTGTGCCATGTATGTTGAGTGGCCCTACAATGATCAGGGCATTTAATAAAGAGTTGTGTTTGTGTTGACATGTGTGGATGATTATTACATTATTATTGATAATAAAGGGCCATAGGTGTGGTACCTGGGAGGGTGGACCATCCTGTCCCACTATGCTTGCACTGGAGGTTTATCTATCCCACAGCTATTAACCATCCCAAAGGTATCCCTGACCATCCCATTGCTATCTCAATCCATCCCACTACTATCTTTACCCATCCCACAAGCATGCAAAGGCTTAAACCATTTCTAAAAGTTTCCAGCAAGACTTTATTAAAAAAAAAAAAGAAATGAAGCAAGTGTGTGAATCAAAACTAGACTTTATTAACTTTATTAAATAGACTTTATTAAAAATGAATCTCTGGCACTCCTCTTGGTCGCTCAGTCTCAGGGGTGAAGGGTGCAGGTGCTGTGGAGGTGGCTGGTGCTGGAGTGCTTGTCATCAGCTCCTCCAGAAGCAGAAGCAGCAGAAGCCCCAGCCGCAGAAGAGTGAGCCCATGCTGCAGAACCCCCAGCAGAACCAGAGTGAGGGCCATGGGGTGGGATGGTAGCCCTGTCCCTCTTGCAAGGGCTGGCAGCAGATGGCTGAGGCTTGCTGTGCTTCCGCATGGTTGTGGGGTTGCTGGCTGGCAGGGAGGCTGGCAGGAACCAAAGCTGGCAGGAAGGCTTGCAAGGAGGCAAGCACCAAGGCTAGCAGGCAGCCTTGCACCAAGGCTGGCAGGAAGGCTGGCAGGGAGGCAGGCACCAAGTCTGGCAGGCAGGCAGGCACCAAGGCTGGCAGGCAGACATGAACCAAGGCTGGCAGGAAGGCCAGCAGCAAGGCTGGCAGGAAGGCTGGCAGGAAGGCTGGCAGGGAGGCAGGCACCAAGGCTGGCACCAAGGCTGGCACCAAGGCTGGCAGGAAGGCTGGCAGGGAGGCAGGCACCAAGGCTGACAGGAAGGCTTGCAGGCAGGCAGGCACCAAGGCTGGCAGGCAGACATGAACCAAGGCTGGCAGGAAGGCAGGCAGCAAGGCTGGCAGGCAGACTGGCTGGCAGCAAGGCTGGCAGGCAGGCATACAGCAAGGCTTGCAGGGAGGCTGGCAGCAAGGCTGGCAGGCAGGCAGACAGCAAGGCTTGCAGCAAGGCTGGCAGCAAGGCTTGCAGGCAGGCATGCAGGCAGGGCAGGCAAGGCTGTCAATCCGTCCGGCAGCAGGTCTTTCCTCTGAATGGTGACCTGCTTCCGAGCTGCTTCCTTTATATCCGCGGGGCTGACGCAATGCATCCTCCCCACATGCGCAATTAACGCTCAGCATCCGTTCGGCCTCCGCTGTGCATCCACTAGGCTTCCGCTCTGCATCCGCTTCATCCACTGTGCATCCGCTCTGCATCCGCTGTATCCGTTCTGCATCCACTTTGCTACGGCCCCCCAGAAGCCTAGCAGATGTGCCATCTGCTCCCATCCGCTTCCATCCGCTAGGCTTCCACTCTGCATCCATTTTCCATCCGCCCTGTGTCCTCCCCCCGTCCGTGTTATCCGCTCCAGTTATGCAAATTTTTGCCCCTTTTAAGAGCGGATAACAACAGATGGAACATTTTGCTCGTCCATTGTGTCCGTTTTGCATCTGTTGGGCAGTGTGATAGGGCCTTAACGCTGTGTAGACGTTCCATGTTCCTTTTGTTTCCTCCCTCTTTCCGTTTTCAGCTGCAGCAGATGTGAGTTGCGAGGATGCCCAGAGGATACAGGGAGGATACAGCGGATGTTTAACGGATGATAAATGGACATAGAACGTTTGTTGCTCGTATGTCACGGATTTACATCGTATGCGGCAGAAAGTTCATCCATTCACAAAGTTTTGTGCAGCTCAAAACTTCTTGTGTGGATGAAATCGCAGTGGACGGATGCTTGATGGATAGAGCGTATGATACATATATGCAATGAATACACAATGGATGCATAGCATTTTCCAACGGATGGTAAGCTTTTTTTAACGTTTTACATCCTCTTTGCATCCATTAGTGCAGTGGGACAGGGGCTTTAGTTAGAAGCAATCTCCTTTTGTTTTTTTCCACACTTATTACATTCTTGGCAGAAAGCCTAGACTTCCTGTCTCCGGAGCTTCTGAAGTTTTCTAAAAGGGGAAATGTTGTTTTAAGATTTTTACACTGCTGTTGGGAGGAAATACTTCTCTGGACAATCAGCACTTTGAAGAAATAATTGAATAATGAAGCAAAGCTTTTAGTCACAGGGAACCAAGATGAGTGACATTCAGCAAGGCTTCTTGGCTGTCTAGAAAGATTGACATTCAAACATGAGTTTCAATACCCTTTCTGAGTTTTGGTCTAAAACTGGTTTTTAGTGAAGCTTAATTCTGTGCTTGGTGATGCTTAATCCTGTGTTTATTGATGGGATAATTTTCTCTATTCAGCTTCAACAAGCAACAGCTACTGTTATGATCTAATTATTTGTACTGTGTTTGAATTTTTCCTGCCTCATGGTTTCTTTTTCTATCTGGGGAGGGGGTCTTCCTTCACTGCTTTAATACTATCTGGCACTGTCCTTTTGAGATATACTTCCAAGAGGCAAGATGCAAGCTTGGCACTGATTTTTTTTACTGCCTTTCTGGGGTGCATGTGACCTTTCCTTAAATCTGGATAATTTTCTTAGGATATCTTATGAGATCAGTGAGACCAGCTGGTATCTTTAAATGGTGCAAATGGATCTAAGGATTGCTTTTCCTGGGTGTGCTCTTTCTGCAGAGTTTAAATAACCTCTCCGCTAAAGGGTTTCACTTTATGAGCAAAAGTTGTCTGCTTGATAGTTATCACTGCATTGTAACTATTTTAATTCCTCAAGTGCTCTAGCACCTTGCCTGATTTATAACTCCGGTTTTCAGGTATTTTTAATCTATTGATTGGTATTTAGGGCAGCTTTTTGCAAGCAAAGAAGCTTTTTGTATTTTTTTGTATTTTTATTGTAATCCTTGACTTACAATAGTTCATTTAGTGACCATTCAAAGTTACAATGGCACTGAAAAAAGTGACTTATGATCATTTTTCACACTTATGATCGTTGCAGGATCCCCACTGTCATGAGAGGCCAGGCAAGGAGAAATACCCCTTGACATGAGTGATGTCAAGTTGGCCATGCCCACCCAGTCACATTACCACCAAGCCACACCCACCAACTAAGCCATGCCCACAGAACTGGTTGTTTAAAAAACTGAATCTCACTCCTGATTATTTCCCTGCACATTTCCATAAAATGAAAGCATTATTCAATGAGAAAAAAAATGTGTTCTGCTTTCATTTATATCTTTCTGATGAGAAAAATATAAGGATATGCTTTACTCTTCTATTAAAAACTTATAGGCAAACATTAGCTTTATAAAGAGGTGGGACAATTCCTCGAATCCTCATCTTAAATCATCCCTAAAATTGCATGGTGTCACAGTAACATTTCACAAGATTGTGCATTAGAAACATAGGACTTTCTCAAATTATACTTTCATCACTCTGTGCCATCTGTACTTTGCTCGCATTGATGATCACCAAATGAACATTCAATCTGCAAAAGTGAGATTATTGGTGATGTTACTGAGGAACTGATGAATACATCTCATTGTGATTTCATGCAGTGTTGAAAAAGAAGAAGGAAGGTTCTCCTAACAATGAATTGGTCTACAGATAGCATTAGTCATGCTCCCTAGTGTCCACAGTCAAAGGATAAAAGGTTGAAGGGAAAAAAACCAAATGTGCTATTGAAAACAAAGTAGGCAGAAAAAGTCATTGTCTGGACCAATTCTCTTCAATCCTTCCTCCTTTCTGTCATGGTAAAACTATTTACTCCAGTAAGATTTTGATAGAGGATGAAGGTAAAAAGAAAGGGAAACAACTTTTTCGTCCTCTCCTCTACTGGGGACAATTTCTTAGAAAGTAAGATACTTTCTGTTTTTTCAAACTCCAGATCTCTCCACACAAACTTGGATACGAGTATGAAGTACATACAGGGTACAAGTAATTGTATACCACTAAATTGGAAAATGGGGAAATATTATTGGGGTTTTGGAATCATTTATATCTACAATTTGAGTTTCAAAAATTAAGAGCATGCATTTTGGGATATCTCTCCCTCCCTCCCTCCCTCTCTCTCCTTTAAACAAAAATCAGGAATTATATGTTCATTGAATAATTTCATTTTTATCATCAATTTTCCTCCAACAAATAACACAGGTTCAGAAATGACATTTTACTTTTAATAAATGTAACCAGTCTTTGAACTGGCACCTTTCTTATACATAAATTTTCAAAGGACCAGACAACAAATGCATCTGGATTTACATCCATTCAGGATTATGATATTGATTACAGATCAGATTACATTTTAGCACTGATCACTCTTGCAAATCATCTTCTCTAATTTACTTCATTGTCTCTTATGAATAAATTAAAATTACTCTTAATAAATTCATTAATTTTATTCAGACTAACAAAGAAAAAGGAAGACATATTGAGAAATAAATTGAATCCAGAGAAATAAATCGAATCCAGACATTGTGTTGCATAAAATTGATGGTATTATTTGAAATAGTGATATGACAGTTTATGTCATTCTTTGAATTGCTGAGCAGATACAAATAAGAGACATCATCCAATATGGATAAAGCCAATAGAAACCACATTCTATATCATATGCACAAATGCATATCAACATGCCACTTTTGCATATTGTTTCTGATCAGGCAGAGGGCCCAGAATAAATGGAGAAAAAAATGATTTTATATATCAAAACAATAGTTATTCCATCAAGTATGGTCATGAAAAGATCACAAGCTAAGTACAGAAATTTATCATCCTTTCACAGATCATTTCTCACAATCAGAAATGTCCTAAACAAGACAGTTCTATTTTTAATTGTGAACTGTTAGAACTGGAGTTAGATGGTGGAAGACAGGCCTCTTCTTCTCTATGGATTTGTGAAATTGTTAAATAATTACCTAGTTAAAATGACCAATTACGTACTAGCATCTGACACACTATGCCAGTTTGGTATAGTGGTTAAGGTATCCAGCTAGACACTGGAAGATCAAGAGTTTTACTCCTACCCTAGGGATGAAGCGAGCAGGCTGACTTAAACCAATCCCACTCTCTCAGTCCTAGGAAGGGGTCAGTGGCAAACCACTTCCAAAATCTTGCCAAGAAAGTTCCAGGGACTTCCAGCAATTGCTGGAAGCCACCATTGACTTGAATGCAGTGTGACTTGAATTTATCATTGACTATTGCAGAAAATGCATAGCCTGTAAATACAATGTTATACTGCGCCATTCTAATAGTTTTCACTGAGGATTGCAATGGCCTATTATGGCCAAAATACCTAAGATTTATTTTCAGGATACTTCTCCATCAACTTGCAAAGGGCCAGGTTTGGTCCCCCATTCACATAATCCTGTCATGTCCAAAGTAAATATTCTCAACCATAAATAACTCCCCTCACCTCTTACAATCCCTCTCCAATTTTTTTCTTGCAGAAAAGAAAGTTTTGCTCACCTTAATAAAGGGAGAATGACATTGAATACAGGCAGCTGAGATCTAGGCTCAATTTAATTGTCTAAAGTAGACCAATGCAGGAAATTAAGAAAGAGAATTATGACATATTCTTTAGAATTTAACAATATTAATTTAGTATTTAATATTAATATTTAACTGAGGAAAATTAATATTAATTAAGAAAAGTAATTGGCCTACAGGGACATTAGTTTCCTTCTCCTATTAACAAAAGCAATGGTTATTTTAGCATAACTGCCATCTTTAGAAGCATGGTTTTCTTTAATAGTAAAACGGCTCTCCTTATTTAGAGGGGAAGAAATGTACTTTCAGACTTACACGATTCTGTTAATCTAACCTTACAATAAAATAAAATCAGTTCATCTGGATGTGTTTCTTCTCTGGATTCCCTCACAAAGCTGACAATAATAATAATCTGGCACTAAAATGAATAAAAAGGGAGTGGAGAAGAATTTATTCAGTTTCTCCTATGATGCATGAAAAAAGATACTCCTGCAAATATATCAGTTTATCTATCTAGTAGCAGCACATTATGCTTAGCCAGGATAAAAATTATTATATTTCGGGCATAATGTTGGCAAACTAGGGAACTACTAAGAAGGATCTATTCTATAAACTAAAGACAGAAGATGAAGCTAATCTGGAGATCTGAAAATAATGTTCTATTTAACTTCTGCCCAGGCTCTTTCCTGAAACCAGCTGAACTTACATATTGAACACAGAGTCTTGAATCTAAATTTATTTCTGGATCCCTGAGGATGGAAATTTGTTACCCCAAATCAGGGAAGTTAAGGCGCTCTCAATCTGTATCACTTTAAATCAGAATTTCATGCAGCAAAGCTTTATATCTGCTTCAATTGAATCAGGTTAGTCTCCAGCCCAAGGAAAGAATTAAGGATGCAGTGGGATGTGTTTAACTTGACCTTTAGAATTTTTGATTGAACAGCTGCAAACAAAGCTATAGAACTGCTTGCTCCACAGATCAGATAAATCAATACAGTTGCCCCATATATCTTATTAGCTGTTAAATTATGCTTCTTGCCATTCTGGTTTGCAAAATGCAATGCTATAGTTGAGCAACTTTGGGCTTTTTCAGACATAAACTTTCTCAGTTTCTCCAAGACAAAGAAGCATAAAAACAGAGAGCCCAAGATATTTAAAAGAATTGATCTGGTTAATGCTAAATACTATCGCTCATCCATAAATAATGTTATATAATAGGACTTCTTGTAAATACATTGATTTTTGTTTTGTCCTGATCATCATTTTCTCTGTGGGGGAATGCATGAGCAAAGAAACCTTCTCCATGTCCATGATAAACTAAAAACTTAAGAAAAAGTTCAATTCTTTGCATGTGCCACATTTCCATAAGCTGGCAGGCTTTCATCTGAAAGCATTCAAGCATGAATGTTTATCTGTAGTAATATAATCCAGGAAGTGCTATATTAAACATGTCTGAAAACTTCAGAGTCTCATAGCTAGAGCTTTTAATCATAATGTGCAGTAATTATTTTCCTGTTGCTGTTTGGTTATCCTAAAATATCATCACTTGTGACTTAAGCCCATGTCACACTGCCCAATGGATGCAAAAAGGACACAGTGGACGAGCAAAATGTTCCATCCGTTGTTATCCGCTCTCAAAAGGGGCAAAAATTTGCATAACCAGAGCAGATAACACGGACGCAGGGAGGACGCAGGGCGGATGCAAAGCAGATGCGGAACGGAAGCCCAGCAGATGGAAGCGGATGGGAGCGGATGGCACGTCCGCGAGGCTTCTGGGGGGCTGCAGCAAAGCAGATGAGGAACCGATACAGCGGATGCAGAGCGGAAGCAGAGCGGATGAAGCGGATGCACAGCGGATGCACAGCGGAAGCCTAATAGATGCCTGGCGTTAATTGCGCATGCAGGGGGGATGCATTGCATCAGCCCCGCAGATATAACGGAAGCAGCTTGGAAGCAGGTCGCCATTCAGAGGAAAGACCTGCTGCCGGACGGATTGGCTGCCTTGCCTGCCCTGCCTGCATGTCTACCTGCAAGCCTCGCTGCCAGCCTCCCTGCCAGCCTCCCTGCCAGCCTTGCTGCCAGGCTCCCTGCCAGCCTTGATGCCAGGCTCCCTGCCAGCCTTGATGCCAGGCTCCCTGCCAACCTTGGTGCCAGCCAGTCTGCCTGCAAGCCTTGCTGCCAGCCAGTCTGCCTGCCAGCCTTGCTGCCTGCCTTCTGCCAGCCTTGGTTCATGTCTGCCTGCCAGCCTTGCTGTCTGCCTGCCTGCCAGCCTGCCTGCCAGGCTTGGTGCCTGCCTCCCTGCCAGGCTTGGTGCCTGCCTTGGTGCCAGCCTTCCTGCCAGCCTTGGTGCCTGCCTGCCTGCCAGCCTGCCTGCCAGCCTTGCTGTCTGCCTGCCTGCCAGCCTCCCTGCCAGCCTTTCTGCCAGCCTTGGTTCCTGCCAGCCTCCCTGCCAGCCAGCAACCCCACAACCATGCGGAAGCACAGCAAGCCTCAGCCATCCGCTGCCAGCCCTGGCAAGAGGGACAGGGCTACCATCCCGCCCCCTGGCCCTCACTCTGGTTCTCCTGGGGCTTCTGCAGCACGGGCTCGCTCTTCTGGGGCTGTGGCTTCTGCTGCTTCTGCTTCTGGAGGAGCTGATGACAAGCACTCCAGCACAGGCCACCTCCACAGCACCTGGACCCTTCACCCCTGAGACTGAGCGACCAAGAGGAGTGCCAGAGACTCATTTTTGTTTTATAGCTTCTTGTTAATAAATCATTCTATTTATGATTCACACACTTGTTTCATTTCTTTTTTTGAATAATGTTTTGCTGGAAACTTTTAGAAATGGTTTAAGCCTTTGCATGCTTGTGGGATGGGTTAAGATAGCAGTGGGGTGGGCAGGGATACCTAAGGAATGAGCAGGGATACCTTTGGGATGGGTAGTAGCTGTGGGATAGATAAACCTCCAGCGCAAGCATAGTGGGACTGTATGGTCCACCCTCCCAGGTGCAACACCTATGGCCCTTTATTATCAATAATAATGTAATAATCATCCACACATGTCAACATAAACACAACTCTTTATTAAACGCCCTGTTCATTGTAGGCCAAGCAAACATACAAGGCCCAATCTCATCTGTGTGATGAGACAGGCTGAAGGAAGCATCCATTAAGCATCTACCATCCTGTCTTGCCACTCCACTGCTCCAGCTGGGGAGTTGCACCAGTTTCTCAGGAAGTTGCGCTGCTTCTTCCCTTCACGTGAGGCTCTGTTGCGGCCTTGCACATCCACAGTGTCTATCAGGTTTCGCCCTTGCCTCCATTCCCCAGGCTCCATGTCCTCATTGCCTTGTTGACGGTCCATGAGCCTGTTCTGCAAGACTGGGTAGCGGGTGCGCATGAGATTGTGCAGGATGCAGCAAGCTTCCATGATCCTCTTCACGATCTCTGGGTGATGCTGCATGTTGGTGAGAAGTACCTGGAACCTGTTGGCCAGGATGCCAAAGGCGTTCTCCACTACCCGCCTTGCCCTGGACAGCCTGTAGTTGAAGATCCTCTCTTTACGGGTGAGGCATCTGGAGGTGTAGGGCTTCATGAGGTAGGTTGTGAGGGAGAAGGCGTCATCCCCCATGATGAAGTAGGGCACATCTTGTGTGTCATTGGGCAGCGGGTCTGGATCTGGGAAGCCCACCATGAGGTTGCCTTCCAGCCCCTCCTTGAGGTGACTGGCGTTGTATACCTGGACATCTGAAGATGACCCGTTGCCTGAAGCATCGATGTACATGAACTTGTAGTCAGCATCGACCATGGCGAAGAGGATGATGCTGAAAAAGCCCTTGTAGTTGTGATAAGGGGACCCTGAGTTGGCTGGCACTTTGCAGGCCACGTGCTTGCCATCTATGGCTCCAACGGTGTGGGGGAAGTTCCACTTCTGATACCACTGCTCTGCAACTTTCTTCCATCCTTCTTCAGTGGAGGGGTACTGGAGGAGCTCCTCCAGGTATTCTTCAATGATGGCCTGCACCACTTCTCTGACCACAATGCTGATGGTATTGGATGGCACCCTCCAGCCATACTGCATGCTCCTATAGGTGGTCCCGGAGGCCAGGTGGCGCAGGGTGAGTGCCACCTTGAGCCCCGTTCCAGGCTGGGGCAGAAGCTGGTGCTCTGCTTGGTCAACCTGGGTGTCAGCTGCTGTACAACTTCGTCAAACATGGTTGGAGGCATCCTCATGAAGTTCTGGAACGCCCAAGTGTCTTCGTTCCTGAGCTCCACCATCAGCTTGCTGTACAGTCCGTCCTCTGCTCTTCTGGCGAACCATCTTCGGACCCAGACTCTTTTTGGCTGCCTCTTTTTCTTCTCTCAGTAGAGTTCACAGAGCCTGCAGATGGCTTTGCACTGTTGCAGAACGATGGTGGCTGCCGAAAGGACTTTGTTGCAATCCACGGTGGACATGACTGGATGCTGTGGAAGAGGAAGTCAGATGAAGGCTGCAGAGGTCTGCACCGCTGGGCTGCTGTTCAGAAAGTGAGATGCAGATGAGTTGCTCCCCCTTTTTATAGGAAATATAGGTTTTCCGCTAGGCATCCTCTAGGCATCCTTAATATCCGAGATAGGTCCCCTCTGCGAACGTTTTTTCCATTTTAAATGCTTTGTTTCCATGCTGCATCCGTTCTGCATCCGTTCTGCATCCGTTCCGCGTCCGTTCCACTTTCTTCCTGTGTCCGAGCGGATGTGAGTTGCGCAGATGCGCAGCGGATGCCTAGCGGATATATCGGATGTGTAATGGATGCAGAATGGATGTGTAGCGGATACGTAGCGGATGCAGAACGGAGGAACTGGATACATTTTCCGCGCAAATGTTTTGGGCAGCCCAAAACTTTCTGAGTGGATGAAACATCAATAGACGGATACTGGACGGATAGAGAGGAAGCCAAACGGAGGCAGTGAGTACATCGCGTTTTCCAACGGATGGCAAGCTTTTTTGTCCGTTTTATATCTTCTTTGCATCCTTGGTTCAGTGTGACATGGGCTTTAGAATTCACACTCAAATGAGCCCTGCCAAAACAAAGGGAAATCCAATCATGGATTTTATGTCATAGTCAAGAAATATTACACACATTGAAATAAGAGGAAAGAACAAGAAATTATATTTAACTGTATATAGGAGATAGAAGAGTTGGAGCCTGACACACATAATTTGTGCAGAGTTCTTATTGTTTGTTCTGTTCTCTAATAAAATAAAGGAGGGGGGGAGCAATGCCTTGAAACCTCCAAAGAAATGAATGAGAAATAGCTTTTTCATCTTGATTCAGAAGGACTGTGAAGTAGACAAGGTATAATTCAGAGGAAGAAACTTCTGACTAAATAAGGATGTTTCCTTCATAAAAACTGGGTGTAGGAGGGAGGGGGCGACATGTGTCACACACAAAAATCCTGCCATGTTCTACACAGTCTTGGGAAATAGTCTCCTAAGAAAATACAATTTAACATATTTTTATATTTTGCACTCTCCTGAGATTTGAGATTAAAAAGATACTTAATCTAAGATATGATTATGCTCATTAATATTCCTGGAGTGGCAACCAGCTTGTTTAAATTTAAGAAAGGAAGGGTATAGACGTTTAAAAATAAAAGGAACATTGATTTCTATGTGCTGAATTGTAGAAATTGTTTTTATGCTTTCTTGCTTCTCCCTATATCTTTCAGTGTTCCTTAATGAGCTGAACTGCTCTCTGAGGAATTTGGTCTTGGGAATAGGTTGTGGGGGGGCAACCAGAATGATCCACAAGCTAGCAATGGCTCTAAACTATGAGTGTCAAACTCGCTGTGTCACATTGCTGTCAAGTGACATTTCATGATGTTTTTCCCCTTCACAGAGCCGGGATGGGCATAGCCTGCATGTGACACATCCAGTCCACAGGCCACCATTTTGACATCTCTGCAAAACAAAAGAAAACAAATTGGGTGTCTTTCTTTTTCCCTTCCTGTGATACGGATGTGGTTAAATCATTAAAACTAAGGATGAGTCTCTGTGAATGTCTGTTTCCCCCCATACAAAATCACTGGGGTCTCCTTTTCCACCTGCCTCCCTTTTGGCTTTCTTTACCAAATTCTTTGCTCTAAGAACAGCAAAGTAGAAATGGCAGAATGTCTAATTAGCTACTTTGCTGAGGTTTTATTATATGTTATTCTTTATCAAGTGACAGCAGCTACAGAGATGAATAAAGCTGTCAGCCATGGATACATCCATAAATGATTGCTTCCGTTTTTATTTCTGAGTAACACTAATTAGCATATTGTCCCTTTTTTATTGGGGAATGCTATAAGGGAAATGACTGAAGAGAGTTATCTTACTGATGTTAGATAATTTCAGGAAACGTCATCTTAGAGAACACATTCCGAATTAATAAGGAAGGAACTAACCAGTAACAAACTACAAGGGCTAGAAAAAAGATTGTGGGGTTTTGAAGACCTTTGATGCTTCAGCAAATTTGTTAAAGGCCCTATCCCACTGCACTTACGGATGCAAAGAGGATGTAAAATGTTAAAAACGCTTGCCATCCATTGGAAAATGCTATGCATCCATTGTGTACTCTTTGCATACATGTTTCATATGCTCTATCCATCGACGATCTATCCACTTCAATTTCATCCACGCAAGAAGTTTTGAGCTGCACAAAACTTTGTGAACGGATGAACTTTCCACCGTGTACAATGTAAATCTGCGACATACGAGCAACAAATGTTCTAAGTCCGTTTATCATCCGTTAAACATCCCCTGTATCCTCTCTACATCCTCTAGGCATCCTCGCAACTCACATCCGCTGCAGCTGAAAACAGAAAGTGGGAGGAAAGAAAGGGTACATGGAACATCTATACATCGTTAGTAGCACGGAAATAGAAAGGATATATTTGTATCCGATATACATCCACGCGGCATCCCCTTTCTTTCCTTTAGGCGTACGTGATGCATCCTTCCGCTATGTGTCCGCTTTGAAATTCTCTCCCGGAACCCCCTCGGAGGTGTCATCCGCTTCCATCCGCTAGGCTTCCTATGACCATCCATTTAACATCCCCGCTACATACTACCCCCGTCCGTTCTTTTCCGTTCTGTTTATGCAAATTTTTGCCACTTTTTGAAGTGGATGACAACAGATGGAGCCACCCCCAAAATTTTGCTCGTCCGCTGTGTCCTTTATGCATACATTTTGCATCCGTCGGCTAGTGAGACCTAGCCTTAACAGTTGTCCATCAGTAAATTCCAAACTTCAAGTTTATATGAAAGGCCAGATGGCTATGTCAATCAGTGGGATGGACTGGGAAACTGATCCAAGTATATTGCTCTGGCATAATTCATTTGTTGAATTAAATCAGACTGTGATGGCTATTTCACGTGCAGGTAGTCCTCACTTAAGGACTGTCATTAGGTCTGGCAACTCTGTCACTAAGTAACATGATTATTAAATGAAACATCATGACACCGCACTAGACACCCGATATCAGTCCTTCTCTGGTCATGAAGCAGACATTGGAGAGAGATTGACCAAATCAGGAGGAAGAGTCAAGTGGGCAATTAGTCTGGAATCCCTACATGAGCATAAATGGGTGGAGTCCAACCCTCCCTGAATGTTGTTGAACCATATCTAGTCTCATCCAGGTGCAACCTATCAGTCTGAGATTTCTGTGCATAAACTTGAGGAATGAAACAGCTAATTCACAACTCAATTATCTGTTTTGTTTCACCTGGTTGTTTGTAGCGGGCAGCAAATTATCCATGGCAATTAGTGAGACAATCACACATAGTCATTGGTATAACATCAAGTGACCTGTGACTTACTACAGGCTTCCCCAATGACTTTGCTTGTCAAAAAAGCCAGGCTTGTGTAATCTCTGAGCTTTATAAACATTTACAAATAGACAGTAAAAAAACTAAGAAGGAAACAAAAAGAACAAAACACACCTTTTCTAGAAATCAGCATCCACATAAGCAACAATTAATACCAGAAAAATAATCTAAAAGAAAACAATTCCCTAATCAAGGAACCACCAAGAAGAAAATTGTGCCCCCATTTTCCTCCATTCTATACGAGTAATTTAAACAATCTTCTCCTTTAATTGTAATATTTAGTTCCTTCTGATTCCTTCTAATGTCTAACCTTCAGAGTTCCATCTTAACTTTTTTTTTTGAGGACTTCAAAACAAAAACTATTCCTATGGGAAGTATTCTTAAAATTAATACCAAATTCTTATTTCAAGTTCATCTGGATTCTTACTTGTAACTTGACAAAATCAAACTTTCAATCACCCTTTTGCTGTTTATTCTAAAAATGAAATCCCTAAATTTGTATTGAAAACTTCTTTTCCAAAGGATTGAATGATACTCACCCTTTCATAGTAGCTGAAAAGTTCATAGTAGCTGAAAAGTCGTTAACAAGCAATTTACAAAAATGATTAGAAAAGCAGGTATGTGAACCCCATATGTACAAAATGTTAAAAAAATATTGAGATTTTGGAAAGTGTGCAGAGAAGAGCAACCAAAATGATAAAGGATCTGAAAGCTAAATCATATCATGAACAATTGAGGGAGCTAGGTATGTCTAGTCTATTGAAGAAAATGATTAGGTGGTATAGGCATGAAAACTGTCTTCCAGTATAAAAGAGTCTGTCACAGAAAACAGGTGGTTAACTTATTCTCCAAAGTACCAGAGAGTAAGAAAATAAGTGATGGATGTAAATTTGTTAAAGAGTGATATAGCCTAGAAGTAAGAATAAATTTTCTGACAGTGAGAACAATTAGTCAATGGAATATCTTGCCTTCTGGGATTAAGAGTGCTCCATCATTGGAGGATTTTAAAAATAGACTGGACAGTCATTTGACTAGGTGGTATAAGTCTCCTACCTTGAGCAAGAGGTTAGACTAGAAGACCTCTGGGTTCCCTTCCAGCCCTGTGGTTCTATGCTCTATGTTTTATGTTCTAGAAAGTTAGCTCAGAGTTTTTAGTTTTATTTTGCCTTTACAACTTGCAGGTCATGTGGCCTTAGGGTTATTCTTAAGGCTGGAAATGGTTTCCCCAAAGCCCACATTTTAATACTGTATTAATGCAGCACAGCATTTATTTAAACATACCAGACCTTTCTGATATGGAATCAGATTTGCTCTGAGAATGATCTATAACAAGGTAAATTTTAATAGATTATTAAGTTGACATACAATAGGTGTTTTACTTTGTTCTCTGATCTTCCAAGCAAGAACAATATACTTTGTTCTTGGTCAGACTCTCACATGCTGCTACACAGAGGTGCAGGTACAGTGTTATGCTATTGTGCCTTTTTAATTAAATAACCCTACTTTGACTTTCATCCATAACAGCTCAGTAATACTGCCACAGAAAATATTTTAAAACAAATACTTTTTGTAGAGAGGTAGAGTAGTACCATTGGACACTGGGTGTGGATTACATACATACATACATACATACATACATACATACATACATACACACACACACACATACATATATACATACATACATACATAGAATTTATTTTCATTTCAATCGGTAAGTACTGAGCACACCTACTCCCTCTCCCTGCCTCTCCCTCCCTCCCCCCTCTCTCTCTCACACACGCACACACATGGACATACATGGACACACACACAAAGTGACACTCCTACATGTATCTATATACAAACACAGAGACAAAAAGGACATAAAAGGTTATTTTCCAAATAGCCTTCAGAAGACATTTGGAGAAACAAAGGTATCTTCAAACAGGGATTTGATACCACTTTCAGAACAGTACTATAGCTCTATGATCCGACATGCTGGTAATTTTGACCAGCTAAGCCAATTTATTGTTGCCTTAGCTATGGGCTCAGCAAAAGTATGATAATTGTGTGGGATTATTTCCCTTTTGATGGAATCTCTTGCCGATTTTGGGCTTGCTGGGATAGCCAAAGGAGAGAGCTCTGCGAAATCTCATAGGACATCTCTTGTAATTATTAAGTATACAAATCCTAATGTTCATAACAATATCCCAATGGTGATTTAACTTAATAAAGTCAAATTTCCAGTGCAACTATTATATGGTGTCCTGTTGTGTTTATACAAAGAGGTATCTCACCTGGAGGCTTTTATGCAAAATTCTTAAAATCTTTGATAATCCCTACTCAACACTAACACTGAAATGATTAGAGGTAGGCTGAATATCTTTATAGTTCCACCTGAGGCTAACTACTGTGTGGGAGATCCTGTCTAGTCCACCTGATTTTGTTTCATGTGTATAATTCATCTCTGAGGAATGCAATTAGATGAGACTTGATGCATTGTGGCAATATTCACTCTTCGCCTTGATAAAGGATTGACCAAATGTAAACTATGATTTGGGATCAAGGTATATAAGCAGAGGTAGCCAGTGCCCCACATCTCAGTTATATTACTATTATACCCCACACAGGATACTCACAATCATGCTACCTACAAGGATAACAATAGGTAGATTTTCCAACATCCCATCTGAATGCTTACTTGCTTACATTTGAATATGGGAATAAAATCTGTCCACATATGCTACCATATTTTCAGACTATAAGATGCTCTGAAATAAGACGCACCTAGCTTTTGGGGAGGAAAACACATCCTGTTTTTGGGCTCCGTGCACTCTGTTTTTGGCCCATTCCAGGTGATGGGGATTAGAATGGGTCAAAAATGGGGTGCATGGAGGCCAAAAACAGGATGTGAAGGCTGAAAATGGAGTAAACAGAGATGTCAATAGCTGATGGCGATCCCTGCAGCCTGAAATAGTTGATCCTCAGGAGGTAGATCTAACTGACAATCAGCTGATTGTGCTAATCAAGCTGTGCTGCAGCTGACCAGGCTGTTTGTTGCAAGGAGACAAATTTTTGGGAGGCAGAGGCCAAAGGGTGGGAGCAGGCAGATGGTGGGACTTTGGCAACATTCACTGGATAAGATGTGTAGGCATTTTCACCCACTTTTTTGGGGGGAAGTGTGTGTTATATACAGAAACATACAGTATTTCCTCTATATATCATGGACATCATGGCTATAATACTTAGAGATTAATTCACAAATACCTCTAAGAGAGTTGCAAAATATCCGTCATTAACAATGGCTCTTAGAAGCCATCTAGTTCCCAATTAAAGCAAATTAATGAGTGTGGTGTATATCCTTGGAACTTTTCTATTGTTATTTGGTCTTGGATCATAAAGATAATAATAAATACTTGTAAATTTGCATTTAGTTTATGGGCATTGAAACATAATGCAGATTCCCTGTGATCCAAATAAAACATTGCCATGATCCAAATAAAGCATTGGCAGAAAGTATCTCATCTTAAAGAATAGTTAAAGCAATAAGATATCAAAGAGCGTGAATTATGGCATATTATTTCACACTGGATATGATGTTCAGGATGAATGAACTTGGTTCAGTGAGGTATAAAACAATACATAACATTTCACACAAAGGAGAGTGTCTTTCCACAATTACGTATTTTACTGTAAAATGAGATTTTTAAAACATTTGTACTTGTTAAGTAATAAGCGTCATAAATTCCAACCAGCTGCTTTTATGAAGCCATTTGGCTTTTTCTGCCTGTTTGGAAATGATAATGAAGTATGCTACAAAAGCAGGAAGAATTAAAATAACAGGCCTGAAGAAAGACTCAACAAATCTCCCTTTTTGGAAATTAGCCTTGCCCGTGGAAATATTATATCTTGGCTAGAAGTGTTCTCTTTATTTGTCTTTTTTTCCTTGACAAATGCAGACTCAGAATGAGTTCATATGTGGGCAGTATTATACACAAAAATCATCCAAAATGCATTATCCAAAATGCTTCAATCCTAATAAACGTTCCAGTGCTGAAAAATATGTTGATAAGATAAAAGCATCCTTGAAAATAATTAAGAAGAAATAAGATGTGGACTGTATTTGGTATAATAACTTTGTTTTTTGACAATGTTGTTAGCCTTCGTTTGTACACGTAGGAATTCTAGCAATAAAATCTTACCCACAGGATTCGTTATGAATAAGTAGGTTTATTTTCACTTGTTTTCCTTCAAATATGGCAACAATGGATATCCCAGATAAAGTCAGCACTGAGGTCATTCATCTCTCAGTGCAATTTATCAAGCCGTCCCACCCTATGCAACTAACTAACTTCCGCCCTCCCCATTAGTCCTACATGCCTCCACCCCGCAATTCTAAATGCCACTAATTACCAAACAGAATGTGGTTTCAATTCCCAGGTTGTGCTTTAATTTCCCCAGTGATTGTGTTTCATTTCAGGTAATAAGATGAGTTGGAGCAACAAACTCTTTTTCACCCCATCCCTTCTGCACATTCATGCTGACACGAGACAAGTCAAACTGGAGTGGGATCCTCAAACACAAGTGACACTGATCAAGTCAATATATTGCAAACAGCAGGATCGAACTTGCACTCCCCAATCAAGACAATGTGTCGGGATTCATCTCAGTAGATAAACTGATCAGTTCTTTGAATCCTGACAGGCGGCCCCCTCTACCATTGTTCCTTCTGTAACAGAAAGGTTATCATTAGTTACATGCATACACTGTATTTCATCCCTCCCATCCTGCTTAGTAGGGTTTTTTATATGGAACCATCGTCTCAAACGAGATGCCAATATATCTGTATACGTTATCCATGATGCATCAGTTAATGGGTAACCTGTCCATTGGACTACATATTACAATATTCCACATCTACGACATGAATCGAATATTTCATTGATTTCATAATGGTCATCATGGACTGGTCCTGGGGTATGCAATCTAGGTTCTTGTCATGTCATATTTGCCATTTTTAACAAACTGATATGAAATATGGGGTGAACTCTTTTGAACCGAGGGGGAATTTGAAGACCAACTGTCACAGGATTGATTACCTGTATAACGTGAAATGGTCCAATGTATTTTGGACTTAGTTTTTTACTAGTTAAACCAAGATGTAGGTATTTAGTCAATAGATATACCCAATCCCCGATATTATATTGTGTTTGTGCTGATCTTTTTTTTATCTGCTTGGACTTTATACATTTCCTGTGTTTTTTTCAAAGTGAGACAAACTGAATTCCATTGCTTACATATTTTATCTGCCCAGGTGTTTGTGTTCTCTATATTGTGTCCTTGTTCATATTGATACTGTTCATAAGATATTGTTCGATGGCAGCGTTTGCTCTTTCAGCCACTCCATTGGTGGCTGGATGATACGCTGTACTTAATCCTTGTGTTGAGCCAATCAAATGAATAAATTCCCACCAGAATTTTGATGTGAACCGTACTCCCCTATCAGATATTATTTTTTGCAGTACTCCATGTAAGTAATATATATGTTTTATGAATAATTCGGCTAATTTCTTAGCGGATGGTAATACCTTACATGGGACAAAATGTGCTTGTTTGGAAAATAGATCAATAACCGTCCATATTACTATGTAGCCATGGCTATCTGGTAGATCAGTTATAAAGTCCATTCCAATGTCTTGCCAGGGTTTTGTCGGTTCAGACACTGTCTGTAATAATCCTACTGGCTTCCCAATTTTATTTTTATTTATTGTACATACAGGACAGGATTTCACATAATTCTCTATATGTGATCTCATGCCTGGCCACCAAAACTGACATTTTGCTAAATGTACCATTTTTAGGAACCCATAATGTCTTGCCTGTTTAATATCATGACATTTTTTTTAATACTATTGATCTAATTGTGTTTGGTACATATATATTAGTTCCTCACCAAGCAATCCCATCTCTCATTTCTATTTGATTTTTATTATTTATTAACCATTCATCTTCTGCTAATATTGTAAGTAAGTCAGTTGTAAGTATTGTGGATTGTAAAGATTCTATTCTATTAGTAGTTGATATCAATGGTTGGATTATATTTTCTTGTACGCTTATATACTGAGGAAGCCTTGACAAAGCATCTACCATAAAGTTTCTCCCTGACGGGACGTATTTTAACATGAAGTTAAGCTGTTTTTAAAAAATTGCCCAGCGAACTTGCTTTGGCAACAACCTTTGTGAATTTTGGAGTGCTTCTAAATTCTTATGATTGGTCCACACCTCAAATGGTTGTAAGCTTCCTTCTAGTAAATGCCTCCAGTTGAGCAGCGGCCAGTGGACCGCAAAGGCTTCCTTCTCCCAAATAGCCCAATTTCGTTCAGCTGGACTAAATTTCCTAGATGTATATGCACATGGTTGTAAATTACCTTCTTTATTTCTTTGCAATAAAACATCTCTTAGTGCTACATCGCTGGCATCCACTTGAATGATAAATGGTAGAGTTGTATCTGGGTGTTTCAATACTGGCTCTTTTGCAAACAGATGTTTTAGGTTATCAAACACTGTTTGGCATTGGTCAGTCCACTTTAACATAATACTTGGTTTTGGATTTGCAATACCAATGGATTTAGTTTGTAATAAATCCATCAGTGGTATAGCGACATCAGCAAAACATGGAATAAATTGTCTGTAAATCCCAAGACACTTTGCAGTTGTTTCCTGGTTTTTGGAGCTTGCCATTTTAATACCGCTTCCACTTTTTTGGGATCCATTTCCACTCCTTGTTCTGAAGTATGATATCCCACATCATCTAATTGTTTAGTGTGAAATTCACATTTTGATAATTTCACATAAAGTTGGGCATCCAATAATTTTTTAAACACCTGTCTGACTAATTTAATATGTTCTTGCTTAGAATTAGAATAGATAAAAATATTGTTCACATCAACTAAAACACCTTTATACATATGTTCATGTAACACTTCATTTATCAATTGTATGAATACTGCTGGAGCTCCTTGCAATCCAAATGGCATAACATTATCATAGTAATTACCAAGAGGGTAATTAAACATGGTTTTCCATTCATCCCCTTCTCGAATTCTTACACTATAATAGGCTTCTCTTAAGTCTAGTTTCGTGAATATCTGTCCTTTGGCTAGCGTGGCTTGCAAGTCCTTCATGAATGGCAATGGATACAATGGATACAACAGATGGCATTCAACCTTCGATAGTCTACACATAAATGCAACCCTCCATCTTTTTTTTCTTGGAATAACATGGGTGTTGCCATATGGGATCTTCCTGGAGTGATAAATCCTCTTTTAAAATTTTTATCAATGTATTTTCTCATTTCCTACAATTCCTTTTGGGTCATTGAGTACATTCGTGGTTTGGGTAATGGTACTCCTGGGATTCAATTCCATAGGTCTTCATACTCAAGTGGATAGGGTTTTTGGGTAAATGTGCCCTCTCTTACTTGATTTGTATTATTTGAAAGGCAAGGAGGGCCATCATCATGGCATGGTGGATTAGGACCTAGGACTTAGCTAGACAAAATTTATGATAACCACCTTCCCAGCATATAGTGGGTTCCCATTTATCAAGCCAAGCTAGTCCCAGAATTACTGCTTCACTCATGTGAGGAACCACCACAAAAGAAATCCACTCCCAGTGCTCCCCCATCACCATTTTAATATATTCAGTTCTATGAGTTGCTGGAGCTCCACCCAATATAGATCCATCCACCAGTTCAAATTTAATAGGGACATCTAATTTGATAACTCTTGAATGTAATTTAGCAATTACTGCTTGAGTTATTAAACATCTTGTGCACCCTGAATCTATCAATACCCCCACCTTAATTCCCTGAATCAAGTCCACTTATTCTATAAGCCCACAGGTAAAATAAAAGGATGAATGGGTTCACTTACCATTGGGTCATCATCTGGCATCTCGTTATCCATATGAGCTTCTCCCAATGTAGTGGGTTGCATAGCAGACCTTTCATCTTCCCCTGGAATATCTGATTAATTCCCCACTACTCCCCTCGCCTTTTCTTGGTCATACCACTCTCATCTACTTAGTTTAGTTCTATTCATTTCTGAAGTAGATCGTGGATCCTTGACTGCCATAGGTTGAACTGGACAATCCTTAGCCCAATGCTCTGGTCTATCACAGCGAAAACATTTAAATATTCTCCTGTTATTTTGTGTTGACATTATTCTGGGTTGTGGTTTTGGACTTTTGTTTATAACCTTTCATGGTTGTATTAATCCTTCCAGTCTCAGCTTCAAACAATGCAAACCATCATCTAATTCAATCGCCACATGATACTAATCAGTCAATGTAGTGTATGAACCTCTATATAAACAAACCTGATGCAATTTATGGTCCATTCCTTCTTTAAATATATGAATTATTAAACTCTCCAGTAACAACAGGAGTTTACTAGCCACTTGTCAAAACTCACTTACATATTCCCATGCTGTTCTCCCTTTTTGTTTTATTATTAACAAATCTTCTTCTGCTTTCTTGTCTGCAGCTGTATCTTTAAATCGATTTCTTAATGCTTACAAAAATTGTCCTATATCCCCCAAATCCTCTGATCTATGGTGATATAGATCAGATGCCCATTCATATGCTTCTCCCACTAACGCTTCAGTAACGGCCACTACCATTGACCAATTTGAGAGATAACAATGGGAGTATATGGGGCCCCCACCTCCCTGGTACGTGACCTACCCAATGTGCTCCATAATCCAGGTCCCGTAGTTCTACTGACCAAGATCTCAGGGAATATCCATCATCCCCTACGTTTCTGTCCTCCATTCTCCTAGAATGTAAGTCCGATCTGTCCAATCCACTTCTGACTTCAGACTTCTAAAATCCTAAAGGACTGGATGCATATAAAGGGTCCTTTTCAGACTGTAATACTTGTTTCCAAATCAAGGTCCCCCTCTCCTTTGTTCCCTTTAAAGTTACCTCTCTGAATTGCATCCTTAATATTTCTAATGTGTCACTTTCTGGAAATGCCCATTGACTTTCACCGGACCCAGACCAATGTTTCACTTTCCAATCCATTGGATGTTTCCTTTGCCTATATTCTTTCCCCTTTCCCTCTCGTAAACCAGGGTCTGGGTCACTTAACCTCACCTTAGTTGTTTTAGGTTTTACTACAGGTGATACTGTCAATGGCACATCCTCTCTCTCCATTTTCCCCATTTGTATTCCATTGCCCTCTCCCCCAGTATCTGCAGCCACTTCTGTGCCTTCCTCCAGCGTCCATTTGGGATCTGTGCCTTCTGCCATTGTCAACAGTGAAGTAGGTTTGTTTGTTTAAGAATAAAGGTGTGAGCACTGACTTTCTGTTAGCCTTCATTTGTACATGTAGGAATTCTATCAATAAACTCTGTTACCCACAGGATTCATTGTGAATAGGTAGGTTTATTTTCACTCATTTTCCTTCAAACACAGCAACAATGGATATCCCGGATAAAGTCAGCGCTGAGATCATTCGTCTCTCAGCACAATTTATCAAGCCACCCCACCCTATGCAGCTAACTAACATCCGCTCTCCCCATTAGTCCTACACACCTCCAACCTGCAATTCTAAACGCTACTAATTACCAAACAGAATGTGTTTTCAATTCCCAGGTTGTGCTTTAATTTCCCTAATGATTGTTTGTGTTTCATTTCAAGTAATCATAGGAGTTGGAGCGACAAACTCTCTTTCACCCCATTCCCACTGCATGTTCCCGCTGACATGAGACAAGTTGAACTGGGATGGGATCCTCAAATGCAAGTGACGCTGATCAAGTCGATATTTTGCAAATGGCAGGATTGAACTTTCACTCTCCAATCAAGACAATGTGTCGGGATTCACCTCAGTAGATAAATTGGTCAGCTCTTTGAATCCTGACAAATGTATTTTTTGAGTGAACTAAGACTTATTCAGGTTTCCATGCTTCAAGATGTTCTCTATTTGGAAGATATAGGGCACATTCTCACATTCTCATAATTGTGACATAAACATGCCCAAGTTTGTCCAACTTCCCAAGTCACCAATGTAAAAACTTAAAATTCACTTAAGTTGCTCCAGCTTTACAACAGAATTTTTTTTTCTCAGTCCAACACAGGTTTTGTGTGAGTAGGTGCAGATGAGCATGCTTCACTAGCTATATTTTTTCTGATGTAATTCAAAACTGAGATCATCACTTTACACTGGTAGACATTCCCCCTCTCCCTCCAATTATTGGGACTTGGGTTTCATGACTATTTTGGCTTGGGCTGTAAGAAGGACTGGATACCTGACCTCAGCAACATCTTCATAATGCTGGATCAGCTCTTTCAGGTCTTCCGTGGCCAATATATAAGCATGGGTTTCACACTTTTCTGAAACAGTACTAGATCTGTGTTTATAGAACAGGTCTATCATTCTCTTGATGGAATACTGCTCTTGTACTACAGAGAATTTTGATTTCAGCTGGAAAAAGAGGGGTTTTTTAATCAGTTGTATGTTATTGATTCCATCATAATTGGATGTATTTTGGGTTAGGATGGTTTTTTCACCAATGGTGGAATGCTTGGTGGTAGTAGGCATGTGAGCCTGTTATGATATGTACAGAAATAACCCTTGAGTAACAAGGATATGCACATGGAAACATTTATGAGACATTTATAGTTATAAATAATTATTTAGCCACACACAGATACACTAAATTGAGTTAAAGTTTACTTTAAGAAATAACACAGTCCAATAAACTGTTCAGGTCATATATGTTTTACAGTCCAAAGAATATCCAATTACAAATCTTCTTACCAGTTGCCTTTGTCATTTACAGTAAACAAAGATATAAAAGTATAAGCACAGCATAAATACAACAGCGAACCTTAGCAACAGAATATCAGAGAGAGCAAGCTATGATCTCTAGCTCCCTCTTATGGTAATTTGCAATATAATCAACCAATCGGAATATAGTATAAGTCAATAGAGTGATTTTGTCTTAAAGCTACAAACATACATTGTTGGTTTAGATATTGCCAACCCAACTAATTGGTGGACAGATGGAGCCAATCATAATTACATATTTTCCAAGGCCATGCACCAGCTACTTCCATATGCTATCAGCCACAAGATCAGAATTTGGACTCCTTGGTCATTTACTTCCAGCATTGCCACTTCTTTCAACATTAGTTGGAGCAGAGGGAAAAGATCATCTGCAATCTTCTTTTGCATCTATGATTTGTTGGCCAACCAATTTTGGAAATAGATCTAAATGTTCTTTAAGAAGGGAATTAGGAGACTTCCGGTTTGCAGGGCTTCAGCAGCAGGCAGGAATCTGCGATCATGCGTAGTTTTTGCCTGGGCTCGCCACCACAGCGCCCTGAGCCAGCTGGCTTTGGGGCTAAACCACCCCGTAGAGGTTGGTGAAGACGGGGGAGACTCCAGCAGGGTCGAGGAAAGCCGCATCTTTCCTCCCCAGCTGGCTAAACTCCCTTTCCCAAAGGCGGTAGAGCGGCAGTCAGAAATGGCCGCCTGAAAGAAGCCCTCATCCGGAAAAGAATGTGCAGGAGGAAGAAAGTGCTGAAGTGAAGGTTTTGGCTGACTGGGATAAGAAACAACAATTAAGGCATCCTGGAACTTAAACTTTAAAAAAAAAAAAGATACATTGCTCCCAAAAAAGACTCAGAAGCAGCGAATGAAAGTGAAAAGGGAAAGTTGTTGTTTTTTCACTCTCCTTCCTTACGTTGACAGTGAATAGAGATGAATGAGAAATTGGAAAAATCTGCTTTGGCATCAACAGGTATTTAAACTGGAAAATTTAATGCCAAGGGAATAATAAAGATTTTTGAATATAAAAGGAGAAAAAAAAAAGAGAAAGAAAATTTTTTGTTGCTGTAAGTGGGAAGGGAGAGGAAGAGGATAAGAACAGGATTTGGAAGGAGGAGATAGCCTGGAATCTAAAGAATCTAAAGTTAAATTTTAACAGGACTGCTAAAAGATACATTTTAACTGGAACTATGTAACTAAATGCTAACCCCAGGAAAAGAAAGTTAAAAAAGGAAGAAAGTATAAAAAGAAACAGCTTGTGTGTATTTGGATTGTTTGGTGACTTTTGGACTTTTGGAATTATATTGGAAGGATTAAAAACACTTGGGTGGTTGTTTTAAAAGAAGAAAAAAAACTATAATGGCATCACTTGTGGATGAACTGAAAATAGAATTTAAAAAATATAAAGAAGAGGAACAAGAAGGGAAGGGCTCTCTTGGTTCCGTTTTTCATTTCTTAGAAATGGCGTTCTTTACCTACAAGAAACTACAAGAAAAGACTACGCAACAAGAATATTGGGACAAAGAAGAAGCCATCTTTAACGAACAAGTAACTTTACTTGGGGAAGAAAGGGGAAAGAGGGGAAAGAGAATGGAGAATTTGAGACCTAAAAAAAACAACCAAAAACGTGAAAAGTGGATATAACGTGAGAAAGCAACAGAAAAAGGGAATACAAAAAAGGGAAATTGAGGTGGAGAGACAAGGGGGTAAAAAGGGCAGAGAGAAGAAACAAAGGCGGAAGGAAGAGAAGAGAAGCTACAAGGGTGTGAAGCAAGATGTAAAGAAACAGGACATATTTCGAGATAATGGGTAAAAAATTAATTGAAAAAGGGATTCTGCAACGGTACATATGATTATATTGTTATATTTGTATTTAGAAATAATATTAGAAAATTGGAAACAATGTATGATTTAGTGAAACATTTCTGAATGAAATAAATGGAATGAATTAAATGAGAGAATTAATTTAGAAAGGAATGGGAACATTTTAATGACATAATGTTTTAAAATGCAAGTGAAGTGAGGGGGAAGTAATCATGGAAAGTTTACAATGTTCCCATAGAAGCATGATACCTATTTGAAAAGTAATGTGTTAAATGTTTAAAATTTAAATGAATATTAACATTAATGATAGAACTGAATTGGTATGGATGTTGAATTGCTGAATTGGTTGTTTTAATTATATTATATATTTATACTTTTCTTTTTCTTTTTAAAATGTAGTGTCTAGCTTTAATGTACTACTCAGAATCCGAATGGAAGTTACGTTCTATATTAAGTGTTATAATTTTAGGGGAAAGATATAAAGGCGTCATACTCCAATTAGTGATTACAGGAGGAATCTTGTTTAAGGAAAAAAGATAATAGATAGCTGAAATAGGACAGACAAAGAATATAAATATAATGATCTGATTTGAGATGAAACAAATAAAAATAAAATTAAGAAAGTTCAAAGAGGGGAGAAGCTATATAGAAAATGTAGAATGGCAATAAGATATGGAATGGTATATAAAAATGGGCATGAATTTGAATTGGTGTCTCTACAAAGAGATGTAACCCGGGATCAGGCTGCTTTCAGAAAAGAGGTTTTATGTTTTCATGTTCTGTCTAGTGTTTGTCTATGTTTGTTTCTAAAAATCAATAAAAAAAATTCAAAATAAAAAAGAAGGGAATTAGTTCAATGTTTAAAAACAGCTTACTAGACAAGTCATCTGCACAGCTGTGACTTGCTGGTTGGACTATTTTGTAAATGACTAAACCAGTTGCTCTCAGCAGCTACCAACATGCAACCATCCAGGTCTCTAGCACACATGAAGAAGAGCAATTTGTTCTTTTTTTTTTCCTGCTAGGAGATCATATTCAGCAGGAAGGGATATTAATCCAGAGACATCTGCCAATTGTTATCATGTTCTTGCTTTTTATCAAAACAGGAAGGACAGAATTACTTTGCCATTCTTGTAACTAAAGCAAAATAAGATTTGACAATGAAAGAAGCAGAATTTATTGCTATTGCCATCCTTCATATAATGTAACTTTTATTGCTCTGTATAGTTTCTGCACTCTCCAGGTTTTCATGCTTATTGTTTGTGTGGGTCTTTGACTGTGAATAGATATTAATCTAATGTTTATGTAATCTTTCACATATGTCAGCCTTTGTATGAACTCTGCAATCAGATTCGCTCGGATAAAATCTGACCAGTAAAGTGCCAAAAAGATTATTCCATTTATTGATTTTATGGCATCAAGTAAGTATCAGCTCGCAGTAATCACATAGCTAGATTTTCTTTCCATCTATCTATCTATCTATCTATCTATCTATCTATCTATCTATCTATCTATCTATC
>BLBF01000037.1:1800166-1813786 GCA_015471245.1 Laticauda colubrina
ATCTATCTATCTATCTATCTATCTATCTATCTATCTATCTATCTATCATCTCCATTACCAATCCTTAAAATATTGTAGACCCTCCACTAACTACTGATGGAGGGCGAAGAAGCAGAAATTAGGATTGTGACAAACATTTAGCCTGCACTTCTCTTGAAAATTCAAATTGAATTTTATGGAAAAGAAACATTTGTTATTGTTCTAAGAAAAAAATATATTCTTATTGCAGAATAAGGAATTTATGGTAGCCAGTGCAGGTATCTAGAGTTCAACAATATGCTTCTGCCTAGACCGGGGTCCCCAAACTTGGCAACTGTAAGACTTGTGGACTTCAACTCTCAGAATTCTTGGAGTTGAAGTCCACAAGTCTTACAGTTGCCAAGTTTGGAGACATCTGGCCTGCACCCTTAAGTGAAGTCCTGGTTTCTCACTCTCTGGTTACATCAAAACATTTTCATGGAGTTTTTGCTATGTATTTTTTTTCAGAAATGGAAGAATGGGCAACAGGGGGACTTCAAGATGAATAACAGCTATGTTAAAAGGGAAATCCAAAAGATTAACAGAATAATTTTTTAAAAGAAAAGAAACTCTGATGCTTTGGAGATCAAGTTAATCCCACTTTCTCAAATACTGGAAGATAGTTATCATGTCCATGCTAATCCTTCTCTTTGATAGGCAAGCCCATGGGCCAGATGCATCATGTGCACCATGCCTGGTTTAGTGAAAGGGAAAAAAGTCTTGATACATCATATGATGTAGCTGTGACAACATGAGTTTGACACCCCTGGGCTAGACATTTCTAGTTCCCTTAATTGTTCATCATATGATTTAGCCTCCAGATATCTTATTATCTTTGTTACTCTTCTCTGCATACTTTCTCGGGCAGTGGTGGTGAACCTTTTTGGCACCAAATGCCAAAATGGGAGTGTACACTGGAAACCGAAAGAGCAGCTCCCCGTGTGCACATATGTGGGAACACCAGAAACCAAAAGCTTAGCTGGTCTTCTGGTTTATAATGCATGTGCATCCGAAGACCACCTGGCCAGTGTGGCATGCATGCCAGGAAAGTGCTCTTCTGGTTTCTGGTGCTCCTGCATGTGCAAAGACCAGCTGACTGATGCACATGTGCATGCCGGAATCCGGAAGAGCAATGGGCAATGGCTGGCATGCGTGCCACTTTTGGCACATGTGCCATAGGATTGCCATCATGGTTCTAGGGTCTCATGATCTTTTTTGTGTCATGTGACTAGAACTGGACACAGTATTCCAAGTGTGGCCTCACTAGTGTGCATCAAGCAGTATTATCACTTCTTGTGGTATTGATGCTCTGTCAATGCAGACCAGGAATGCATTGGCTGTTTTGGAGCTGCAGCACATTGCTGACTCACACTTAAGCAGTGGTCCATAAGGAAACCTAAATGTCTCACAGTTACTATGGTTGAGCTACCTATCTCCCATCTATACTTATATATTTGGTTTTTTTTTCCTCTGCCTAAGTAAACGCCTTACTTTTCTCATCACCAAACTACATCTTGATGGATAGGGCCCAATGCTCAAGTCTATCACAATCCTTCTGAATCTTGAGTCTACTTTCCAAAACATTAGCAATTCTCTCCAGCTTGATGTCATCTGCAAATTTGAGGAGTTCCCTTTATGTGACCTCATCTACATAATTTATGAACAGGGGTGGGATTCAGCCGGTATTTTTTGGCTGAATTCAGCCGGATTCAGTTTGGCTGAACCGGTAGTTCCAGTGAGTTGGCCCTGCCCACTCACCCTTGCTCTAGTCTGTCCTATATTTCCTTTGTTTGAAGCTCAGTTGATAGGTGTGTTTTACTCATCAGGGCTAAAGGTAAGGTAAGTTTTAGAGCTGTTTTGTAACGCATTGTGTGTGAACACAGTGAACATTTGGCACATGAGTGAACAAAGTGCACACTCACTGAACCAGTTGTTACACCAGTTGAATCCCACCACTGTTTATGAAGATGTTGAAGAGTACTGGGCCTAAGATACAACCTTGCAATACCCCACCCTATGCTTCCCTCCATGTTAATGTAGTTCCATTAAGGATGGTCAGTAAATTGCAAATCCGTCTTGTGGTACTGTCTATCCCACATTCTCTCCCATTTTTTGCCTTTCTTGAAAATACTGCATTAACCTAGTGCAAATCTAACATAATCTAGATGTATTAAAAGAGTGCAGGTGTTCTGAGGCAAGTGTTCTGGTAAACCTGTCCTGACATATAGCCAGGTTAGTTTGTCACATTGAATTGAATTGAATTGAATTGAATTGAATTGAATTGAATTGAATACTTTATTGGCCAAGTGCGACTGGACACACAAGGAATTTGTCTTGATGTAAATACTCTCAGTATACATAAAAGAAAAGTAACATTTGTTAAAAATCAAGAATCATAAGGTACAACACTTAAGCCCATATCACACTGGCCAACGGATGCAAAAAGGACACAGCGGATGAGCAAAATGTTCCATCTGTTGTTATCCGCTCTCAAAAGGGGTGAAAATTTGCATAACCGGAGTGGATAACACAGACGCGGGGAGGACGCAGGGCGGATGCAAAGCGGATGTGGAACGGAAGCCCAACGGATGGAAGCGGATGGGAGTGGGTGGCACATCCGCAGGGCTTCCGGGGGGCCTCTGCGAAGCGGACACAGAACGGAAAGAGTGGAAGCAGAGCGGACACCGAACAGATGAAGCGGATGCAGAGCAGAAGCCTAGCGGATGCACAGCGGAACCCTAACGGATGCCTGTCGTTCACTGCGCATGCAGGGAGGATGCATTGCGTCAGCCCTGTGGATATAACAGAAGCAGCTCGGAAACAGGTCGCCATTCAGATGAAAGACCTGCTGCTGGACACATCGACTGCCTTGCCTGCCCTGCCTGCATGTCTGCCTGCCAACCTTGCTGCCAGCCTTGCTACCAGCCTTGCTGCCAGCCTTGCTGCCAGCCTGCCTGCAAGCCTTGCTGCCAGCCGGTCTGCCTGCCAGCCTTGCTGCCTGCCTTCCTGCCAGCCTTGGTTCATGTCTGCCTGCAAGCCTTCCTGCCAGCCTTGGTTCATGTCTGCCTGCCAGCCTTCCTGCCAGCCTTGGTTCATGTCTGCCTGCCAGCCTTGGTGCCTGCCTGCCAGCCTGCCTGAAAGCCTTCCTGCCAGCCTTGGTGCCTGTCTCCCTGCCAGCCTTCCTGCCAGCCTACCTGCCAGCCTTTCTGCCAGCCTTGGTTCCTGCCAGCCTCCCTGCCAGCCAGCAACCCCACAACAATACAAAAGCACAGCAAGCCTCAGCCATCTGCTGCCAGCCCTGGCAAGAGAGACAGGGCTACCATCCCGCCCCCTGGCCCTCACTCTGGTTCTGCTGGGGGTTCTGCAGCACGGGCTCACTCTTCTGGGGCTGGAGCTTCTGCTGCTTCTGCTTCTGGAGGAGCTGATGACAAGCACTCCAGCACCAGCCACCTCCACAGCACCTGGACCCTTCACCCCTGGGACTGAGCGACCAAGAGGAGTACCAGAGACTCATTTTTGTCTTATAGCTTGTTGTTAATAAAGTCTATTTATGATTCACACACTTGCTTCATTTCTTTTTTTTTAATAAAGTCTTGCTGGAAACTGTTAGAAATGGTTTAAGCCTTTGCATGCTTGTGGGATGGGTAAGGATAGCTTTGGAATGGGTTAGGATACCTGTGGGATGGGTAATAGCTGTGGGATGGGTTAGGATAGCTGTGGGATAGATAAACCTCCAGTGCAAGCATAATGGGATTGTATGGTCCACCCTCCCAGGTGCCACACCTATGGCCCTTTATTATCAATAATAATGGAATAATTATCCACACATGTCAACATAAATACAACTCTTTATTAAACGCCCTGTTCATTGTAGGCCAACCAAACATACATGGCCCAATCTCATCTGTGATGAGACAGGCTGAAGGAAGCATCCATTAAGCATCTATCATCCTGTCTTGCCACTCCACTGCTCCAGCTGGGAGGTTGCGCTGCTTCTTCGCTTCATTTGAGGCTCTGTTGGGGCCTTGCACATCCTAAGTGTCGATCAGGTTTCGCCCTTGCCTCCATTCCCCAGGCTCCATGACCCCATTGGCTTGTTGTAGGTCCATGAGCCTGTTCTGCAAGACTGGGTAGCGGGTGCACATGAGATTGTGCAGGATGCAGCAAGCTTCCATGATCCTCCTCACGGTCTCTGGGCAATGCTGCATGGTGGTGAGAAGTACCTGGAACCTGTTGGCCAGGATGCCAAAGGCGTTCTCCACCACCCGTCCTGCCCTGGACAGCCTGTAGTTGAAGATCCTCTCTTCACGGGTGAGATATTTGGAGGTGTAGGGCTTCATGAGGTAGGTTCTGAGGGAGAAGGCGTCATCCCCCACGATGAAGTAGGGCACATCTTGTGTGTCATTGGGCAGGGATTCTGGATCTGGGAAGCCCACATTGAGGTTGCGTTCCAGCCCCTCCTTGAGGTGACTGGCGTTGTATACCTGGGCATCTGAAGATGAGCCGTTGCCTGAAGCATCGATGTACATGAACTTGTAGTCAGCATCGACCATGGCAAAGAGGATGATGCTGAAGAAGCCCTTGGAGTTGAAATAAGTGGACCCCAACTTGGCTGGAGATTTGCAGGCCACGTGCTTGACATCTATGGCTCCAACGGTGTGTGGTAAGTTCCACTTCTGATACCACTGCTCTGCAACTTTCTTCCATCCTTCTTCAGTGGAGGGGTACTGGAGGAGCTCCTCCTTGTATTCTTCAATGATGGCCTGCACCACTTCTCTGACCACAATGCTGATGGTGTTGGATGGCACCCTCCAGCTGTTCTGCATGCTCCTGTAGGAGGTCCCTGAGGCCAGGTGGCACAGAGTGAGTGCCACCTTGAGCCCAGGTTCCAGGCTGGGCCGGAAGCTGGTGTTTGCCTTGGTCAACCTGGGTGTCAGGCACTGCACAACTTTGTCAAACATGGCTGGAGGCATCCTCATGAAGTTCTGGAGCACCCGAGTGTCTTCGCTCCTGAGCTCCACCATCAGCTTGTTGTACAGTCCATCCTCCGCTCTCCTGGCAAACCATCTTCGGACCCAGACTCTTTTTGGGTGGCTCCTTTTCTTCTCGCAGTAGTGTTCACAGAGCCTGGAGATGGCTTCGCACTGATTCAGAACGATGGTGGCTGCCGAAAGGACTTTGTTACAATCCACGGTGGACATGCCTGGATGCTGTGGAAGAGGAAGAGGCAGATGAAGGCTGCAGAGGTCTGCACTGCTGGGATGCTGTTCTGAAAGTGTGATGCAGGCGAGTTGCTCCCCCTTTTTATAGGCAGTATAGGTTTTCCGCTAGGCATCCTCTAGGCATCCTCTAGGCATCCTGTAGACATCCTTAATATCCGAGATAGGTCCCCTCTGCGAACGTTTTTTTCCGTTTTAAATGCTCTGTTTCCGTGCTGCATCCGCTAGGCATCCGTTCTGCGTCCGTTCCACTTCCTCCCTGCATCCGTTTACTGCTGGAGCGGATGGAGTTGCGCGGATGCGGAACGGATGCCTAGCAGATATAGCGGATGCGTAACGGATGCATTGCGGATGCGTAGTGGATGCGTAGCAGAGCAGAACGGACGAACTGGATACATTTTCCGCGCAAAAGTTTTAGGCAGCCCAAAACTTTTGGAGCGGATGAAACGTCCATAAACGGATGCTGGACAGATAGAGAGGAAGCAAAATAGAGGCAGTGAGTACAGAATGGATACATCGCGTTAACCAACGGATGGCAAGCCTTTTTGTCCGTTTTACATCCTCTTTGCATCTGTTGGTTCAGTGTGACATGGGCTTTAATAATAGTCATAGGGTACAATCAGCAATCAAATCCTACTAGGAAATAGTCCATATAAATCATAAGGATACAAGTGACAAGTTGCAGTCCTACAATTACAAATGGGAAGGGATGGGTGATAAGGAGTGATGAGAAGATTAACAGTAATAATAGTGCAAACTTTGTGATAGTTGAATAGTGCTGAGGGAATTATTTGTTTAACAGAGTGATGGCTTTTTGGAAAAAAATTGTTCTTGTGTCTAGTTGTTCTGTTGTACAGTGCTCTACAGTATTGTTTTGAGGGAGGGAATTGAAATATTTATTTAATTTGTCAAACAATTATTAGATAACAGGTATAAGTATAAACATGGTTATAAATACATGAAATGGATATGAATAAGAAAAAAAAGAAACAATAGGAGAGGGACTGTAGGCACGTTTTGGTGCGCTTATACACGCCCCCTACAGACCTCTTAGGAAAGGGGTGAGGTCAATAGTAGATAGTCTAATGTTGAATATTTTGGGGTTTGGGGAAGAAACCACAGAGTCAGGTACAGTATTCCAGACATTGACTACTCTGCTGCTGAAGTCGTATTTCCTGAAATCAAGTTTGGTGCAGTTTATCTTTAGTTTGTATCTATTTTGTGCTCTTCTATTGTTTTGGTGGAAGCTGAAGTATTCATTGATAGGTAGGACATTGCAATATATAATTTTATATACGATACTTAGATTGAATCGAAGGTGGCATAGTTCTAGGTTATCTAGGTCTAAAATTTCAAATCTGGTATCATAAGGTATTCTGCTACGAGTAGAGGAGTGGAGGATTGTTCTCGTAAAATATTTCTGGACTTTCTCAATTGTATTAATAACAGATATGTAATGCGTGTTCCAGACTGATGAGCTGTATTCAAGTATTGGTCTAGTAAATGTTTTGTATGCTCTAGTTAGTGGTGTGATATTATCAGAGATTCATGCCTTTTTGGAGTTACAATGGGCCCTAGTATTTAGATAATTTGAGATGAGTATTCCAAGGTCCTTGACAAAATTTTTGTCATCAACAAGGTCTTGACTATTCAGCTTGTATTTTATTTTCTGATTTTTCTTGCCAGTATGTAAGACAGAGCATTTGTTTGTTGAGATTTGAAGTTGCCATTTGATTGACCAAAAGTTGAGGTCTTTTTGAAAGGTAGCAGCATTGTCAGTGATGTTGAAAAGCTTTACATCAGCAGCAAAAAGAATGCAGTTGCTCTTAATCACATAGGTCATTAATATAGAGTATAGAGAGAGTTGGTCCTAGAATACTGCCTTGGGGGACACCATTGTTGACAGGTACAGAATTTGATAGGACATTCCCAATTTTGGACCATTTGTTGCCTGTTTGACAGGAATGCTTCTATCCAGTTATGCAGGTATCCAGAGATACCATAAGACCTTAGTTTTAGGAGTAGTTTGTCATGTACCACTGAATCAAAGTTGTTTAATAGTTTATGTCCAGGATGTGAGGGGTCTGTAAATATTTTTGCAGCCCTCTTTTTGACTCATGCAGTATACAGGTCCTTGACTGAAGGCAGGTGGGTAGTAATTGTTTTCTCTGCAGTCCTAATTATCCTTTGAGGTCTGTGTCTGTCCTGTTGGGTTGCAGAAACACACCAGACAGTTGAAGAGGTGCAGATGATAGACTCAATAATTCCTCTGTCGAACTATATCAGCAGCTCCTTGGGCAGTATGAGCTTTCTGAGTTGGCGCAGAAAATTCTTTGGTGCATTATTCTTTGTTGTGTTTTTTTGATGATGTTTTGATGTCACATATAAATAGACTTGGACGTGTTTGTTTGGGTCTAATTTTCCTCAATTATTCTGAAAAGTTTCTTCTGCTTGTGTTCCTCTAATAAGAAAGTAATAGAAAGCTTGTCATTCTTGCCTCAAGTTGTTTTTAGAGCCATTGAAAGGTCTCCCAAGAGCTATTCAGTGTTTGGTGTGCATGTGACAACTGTTACTCACGCTGTTTCTTTTTAGCAGAAATTTATGCACATACACTAGTCAAAATGACAAAAGGTACCCAGGGGAAACCTTTTGGAACATAATTTAATAGTCTGGTTACAGCATATTTCACCTAAGTTAGAGCACATCAGAAGTCATCTATGGAAAATGGAAGCTCTGTCTCTGAGAACAGAAAATTCTCCTTCCAGAGAGGATGACTATGCAGGATGCACAGCAATTTATAAAGTCAAAGCTCTCAAGTGTACAGAGAGATGTATGGATGGATCATCTCCTATACAGGAAAGGCAATAACACAGATGATGGAAAGGAGAGAGAACTTTGGCGTGCATTCAAGCCAGTCTTGACTTCTGGCAAATGCCTGGATATATCCCTACATATGGCAAGATTTTCAGAAGTGATTTGCTCTTACCTTCTTCTTCCTAGGGCTGAGAGAGAAAGATTGGCCCAAAGTCATCTGGAGGACTTTGTTCCTGGGGCAAGAGGACTAGAATTCATAACATCCATGTTTCTAGTCTGATACTTTTAACTATTACACCAAACTGGATTTCAGGAGACAGAACTACTTCCGTATAAGTCAGGGATCTGCAACCTTAAATACTCAAAGAGAAATTTGGACCTGTTTCCCACAGAAAAGAAGACACCAGAAGCCAATAATTTAACAACTGGTGTGATTGGGAGGGCATGGCCAACTCAACGTCACTCACTTCCACCCAGTCACCTCCTGCTCTGGAATATAGAGTGAGTTTCCATCCCCAATCATCACCCTTACCTTCTCAAGCCAGGCGAGAAGGGAGGGGCAGGGGCAGCCAGTGGTGGGATCAGCCGACAGGAAGCTGCAGCAGAGTGCCGAAAGAGCCGCATGTGGCTCTAGAGCTGCAGGCTGCAGACTCCTGGTATAAGTTAACCACTTTTAAAATAACTCATCAAGATGAAGATCTGATTTTGCATGACATGGCTACATCCAGAGGAGGGAAGGCAAGTCTATGGGTCTGCCAGGTGATTTAAAAAGTCTCCATTCCTCCATTCTTCTCTCTATTTGTTGAAAGATGATGTTATGAGAAGATGGACATAAAAGCTCTAGTCTATTTAAAGGATGGCTGGTTCACTTTTTTTTTTTCTTTTTGCTCATCAAACACATGGTTTTTCTGCCCCATCACCCTTTATTTTATGTTGATGTATGGCATTTTTGAAAATATTTCTATTGTATTATTATGGTCATTATTAGTGTTTGGGACACTGGCCAGTTCTGGAATGAAACCTGGGAAGACCCTGAGCCTGGGAGCTTTGATAGGGACATGTGGCAGTAGTACTATTATAATTTGTCAAGTAAGCAAGTCTGTTTACTTAGAAACTGGCTCATAACTGGACATCCTCAGTGGCTTGAAACCTGAGTTTAGGGTCTGCAGAGTTTAGGATCTGCATAACAGTCCAAGGGCTGTTCTGAAGGCCCTCCAAACCAGTGGTAGGATTCAAATTTTTTTACTACCAGTTCTGTGGGCATGGCTTGGTGGACATGACAGGGGAAGGAAAAAATCTCCAGTCAGAGGTGGTATTTGCCAGTTCTCCAAACTACTCAAAATTGCCACTACCAGTTCTCCAGAACTGGTCAGAACCTGCTGAATACCACCTCTGCTCCAAACCCAATAGAGCTGTATCATGTTTAATGGAGCTACTGAACAGCTATCAACTGGTACAATAAACAGTTTTGATTGTGTTTATTTGTACTTATGCTTTGCTTAGAGTTTAACAGAAATTTTACTTTTTTGAAACACATAATCAATTACTCATTATTAGCTAATTAATAAACATTGAAAAACTGTAACTCCCATGGCATTTGTAAATTTATTTATTCACATATTCATTTTTATTATTTGACCTCTTTGTCCTGTTTTTTTTTCTTGGTTATGCATCTTCTCCAAAATGTTTAATTTTAAAATATGAAATTACAAGGCTTCAGTTTGAAATTTTCTGCTACCGATGCCTCATGCCCTAATTAAGCTATGATATTTTCCACAATACCTCTAAATATATTCTGCTTAAAGAAATTGAATCCTTTCATTTATTTGTTCTCAATCATATGTTCCTTTTAGTATAAAGATATTGGTTCCAAGTGATTCTTAACATTAATTTTGATTTAACAGATAGTAATCTGCTTCTAGAATGCTTGAAATTACTTCTAAATATCCCTGACATATGAATATGATATTCAGCAGAAGCAAAACCCAAGGATTAGCAACAGCCAACATTCAGTAATTCAGCATTTCTAAGTATGTCAAAGGATTTCTTGTTTCAGATCATAAGAGAGTAATCCTGAGGGGAATGCTAGTGTTATAATTCTACTTAATTACTTTGCCTCAGGTTCATCACAAAACCAACATATTGGGTTTTATTTTTAATAGCATAGTTGTTAACCATGATAATTGTTCAGCTAAGCAAATCCCTTTTGTCAACATGTGTTAATTAAGGCCCTGTCACACTGCCCAACGGATGCAAAACGTTTGTAAAAAGGACACAGCGGACCAGAAAAATGTTCCATCCGTTGTTATCCGCTCTCAAAAGGGACAAAAATTTGCATAACCAGAGCGGATAACACGGAAAGGAACGGACAGGGGGAGGACGCAGAGTGGATGGAAAGTGGATGCAGAACGGAAGCCTAGCGGATGGAAGCGGATGGAAGCGGATGGAAGCGGATGCAGAGCGGATGCAGAGAAGATGCAGAGCAGATGCATAGAGGATGCAGAGTGGATGCGTAGAGGATGCAGAGCGGATGCAGAGCGGATGCGTAGTGGATGACGCAGATGCATAGCTGCATCCGCTTTCATCCTTTCTCCGTCCGTGCTACTAACGCTGCGTGTCCGTTCTGCTTCCTCCCTGCATCCGTTTACTGCTGGAACGGATTTGAGTTGCGCGGATGCACAGCAGATGTCTAGCAGATATAGCAGATGCGTAACGGATGCAGAACGGATGTCCCCCATATGCCTAGCGGATGCAGAATGGATGCATTGGATACATTTTCCGCTCAAAAGTTTTGAGCAGCTCAAAACCTTCTGAGTGGATGAAATGTCAATAGACGGATGCTGGACGGATAGAGAGGAAGCAAAACGGAGGCAGTGAGTACAGAACAGAAGCATCGTGTTAACCAATGGAGGACAAGTGTTTTTCTCCATTCTATATCCTCTTTCCATCCATTGCTGCAGTGTGACAGGGGCTTTAAGAATGCATCTAGATTTTGCACAGGGTTCTTATATCTGCTTGTTAAGTACCAACCTCCTATTTACCTTGAATTCCTCACATGTTAATGCTTTAACTTCAGCAGGCCACAGGAAAACTGCCTGGGTGTTGCCTGCAATTTATTTTATTATTGTACACATTCAGTTATACCAGGAGTCTTCAAACTTGACAGCTTTAAGACTTGTGGACTTCAACTCCCAGAATTCCTCTTCCAGTTAGCTCAGGAATTCTGGGAGTTGAAGCCCACAAGTCTTAAACTCAAGGGTCTTCAAACCTGCCAAGTTTGAAGACCCTTGAGTTCTACCATGGCCACTTCTGAGATTCAGTGTAGTTCAAAATTTAGCGGTTGTACCAGAGGTGGTATTCAGCAGGTTCTGACCAGTTCTGGAAAACCAGGAGCAGAAATTTTGAGTAGTTTGGAGAACCAGCAAATACCATCTCTGACTGGCCCCGCCTCCATCTATTCTCTGCCTCCTGATCGGCTGGGTCTTCTTTTGTTGTCTTTCATAGGAGAACAGAGCTGGAAAGCAGATTAGTAGGGTGGGGAGAGAATGGAACTTTGCAGTAACCTTCCCCCAGGAGTGGGAAGAGAATGGAGATTTTACAGTATCCTTCCCCTGCCATGTTCAATAAGCCATCACACGTCCATCAAGTCATGCCCACAGAACTGGTAGTAAACAAAATTTGAATCCCACCGTTGATACTGAAGGCTTATCTGAACTCTGTGCCCGCTATATTCTTTCTATGCTACTCGGTTTTATTGTACTATATGGTGCTTTAATCAATTCAACATAGAACCACAAATTTATAAAACAGCAAGTAATGAACATGAAAGACTAGACAATATGGTGCCAAGGAGCATTGCTGCCCATAAGTTCCCTTGTTCCACTGGTTTCAATTTGCTTTTTTTAACCATAAAAAAATATTAAGAGATGTTGAAATGATACAAACCAAGTATCCACTTTCAGCAGTAGCAGCATTTTCTTTTTCAAGTTTCACATAGCAAAGCTAAGAAAAAAGGGGATAGGAATAGGGTCTAAATTCCCATATCTTCTTAATGTTTTTTTTTAATTATTTTGTGACTAATTTCAAAAATGCAAAGAATTCTGATGGATAAACCACCTGATCTGTTAGTTTTCTTCCTTCCATAGCCAATAATTATTCTGGAACAATCCTATTAATTACTAATTTGGAGAAAATTCAGGCAGGAAACCTATGATATTCTTAGTTGTTTACAATCAGTGAAGCAAAATATTTTTAAAAAGAAGCATTTAATGTTGCAGAAATGACAACCAAACCTGAAAACAAACTTTGATTCCTCTTTGTATATGATTAATTGATTGTAGTCCTAATCAGAGCTCCATTTAAAGTAGTACCTATATAGTTGCAGTTCTCTTTACCTTGACAACTTTAAGATGTGTGGACTTTAACTGCCAGAATTTTAGAAGCTGAAGTCCCACATAACATTAAAGTTACTGTTAATAACAGTAACAAAAGTTACTGATCTATGCCAAAATATGACTCAATCGACTTGCTCATCTTGAGAAGCTAAACAGACTCAGATTTAGGATCTCAATGGAAAACAAGGAAATCCCACAGCTGAGAACTTTACATACTTCCCAAAAGGGAGTAAATCACTTGTGTGTTGTGACCAAGAAATTTATACAGGGCAAGGAATCAAGTTTAGCTCCTTATCACACAGGGGAGGATCCCACAACACATCCAGAAAAAAAGCAATTGCAGCAGTTAAATCATTTCTTGTCATTCTGCCTAAACATTGTATCTGAGAATACCAGAATTTTATCTGGTACCTAGTGGCTTGCTAGAATAAATATTCTTCCTTTCTGGAGGTATTCCACTTTTACAGCATCAAATTTCTCAGGTTGGGATGCTATCAGACAAAGTCTTTTGTTTTTGAAAGAAATAAAACATCCAATTATTACCCTTTGGGATACAAGCCAGGCTAATTATTTTATTTCTCAGAAGGATCCATTAAAACATGTAACCCCCTTCAGTGGCAGACTATAAAAAGTAGTGTATGTTAAAAAAAAGCTAAAAGCTTTCAGTTGAAGTCTGAGCTACAGAGCTGCATTCTCACAGATCTGGAAGAGCAGATATGGCTCTGTTGCCTCCCATAATGATGAGGAGAGACTTTTGAAATGTTAAAAATTCCCACTGAATTCTCCATACTTATTTGACTGTGCATAATTCATGCACAACTAATAGGTAATAAAATATGCAGAAGTAAACAGCTATGGAAATATTTTCTTTCCAAATATACTCTCCTTTAACAAACCAAGCCTCGAAAACTGAATTAAAAGCAGGAGAGCACCCCTTCCTATTTTATCATGCTTTTCAGTTGTTCTATTCCTTCTCCCTCCTCTTATTTTCTGAGTTAGAGACATTAATAAAAATGACTACCTACTGGTAATTAGGCTTTTATAGCTTCTCATATGTCTCTGTCTCTAGGCACATGGCAAAGAAAGAGGTGTTTTATTTGACACAGCAAGCAATCTTCTGGGGATCTGCTTTCCCAGTTTTCTGAGTTGAGAGAGAGAGAGAGAGAGAGAGAGAG
>BLBF01000037.1:1813796-1825480 GCA_015471245.1 Laticauda colubrina
GAGGTTCAATTCAAATGCTTACAAAGCTGCTGCAGCACTTCATAAGGGAGAATGAATAGTCTGTCAATTAGGTATGTAATAGATCATCAAGGCCTACCACATAATAATTCAATTTCTATTATTGCCTCCCTCTCTCTCATTCTCTTTCTCTTGTTCTTTCTCACTCTGTATCACACACACACACAGAAGTGGTATTCAGCAGGTTCTGGCTCGTTCTGGCAAACCAGTAGCAGAAATTTTGAGGAGTTCAGAGAACCGGCAAATACCACCTCTGACTGGCCCTTCCCCCATCTATTCCCTGCCTCCCGAGTCCCAGCTGATCGACTGGGTCTTCTTTGGTTGCCCTGCATTGGAGAATGGAGCTGGAAGCAGGTTAGTGAGGTAGGGAGGGAATAGAGATTTTACAGTATCCTTCCCCTGCCATGCCCACCAAGCCACACCATGCCCACCAAGCCACACCATGCCCACCAAGCCATGCCCACCAAGCCACTCCATGCCCACCAAGCTATGCCCACAGAACTGGTAGTAAAAAATGTTGAATCTCACCACTGATGCTCACACTTGTTTTTTTGAAGGATATTGGGCATGGCAGGGGAAGGATACTGTAAAAGATATTCTGCTCCCCAAAAAAGGACTAAGTGTGTCTGTGTGTGTTTGAAATTCCTTCAGAGTACCACTATTATGCTTCAAGTAGGAACATGGCTGATCTATTCCTGTAAATGCCACCAGTCTATCATGCACTGAGGACCAATGGATACTGAATGCTCCAGTGAGATTCTAGAATTCTTACACATTAAAGGCAAAATCAGGATAAAGTTACAGGATAACATACATACAAAATATGTTACCATGATCTGAAATATTATCAAAGAACAGTAATTGATTTCTGGGGAGGAGGGTGAAGACAGGGAATCAGAAAATTGGAAGTGGAAATGGAAATAGAGTGGAATATGATGGAAAGTAGGCATGGGGAAATAGAAAGCTTAAACAAGAATGTGCCACATTAGAGCCATTTTTGTTCTGCACACAAATGATTCTTCTATATCATGGGTGTCAAACTCACCATGTCATGCTGTCATCACATGATGTATCATGTTTTTTCCTTTTGTGGAGCTGGGGTGGGTATGGCCTGTGAGTGATACATCTGGGCCGCGGGCCACCAGTTTGACATCCCTGTTCTATATTACTTAGCTTGAACCAGCATCTAGACTCAATTGATGTGAAAAAGAGAGCAAAAGAAAAAAAAGTCCTAAATTATAGAACTTTGGGAGTAGAAAAAGTCAAAATAATCAGTGCCACTGAAACATTAGAACTCACAGTATTATTTGACAACAAAAGAAGCTTGAATATTCTTCTGAAAACATATTCCCAATAGCAAGCAGACTCCTAGTGTGCCTAACAAGTTCTCTTTTCAGAAAGTATATTTTTCCAGTTTTCCAGAAAAATCCATTGAGTCCACAGCATAATTTATAAAATAACTGGCTATGAGCCAATTTAGCTGTAAATTGCTTCTTCCTTTCTCCCCTAATGTACACCCTCACCCACAATAATTAGGCTTGAATATTACACACACACATACACACACACACACACACTGAAGGCATTGGAACAATGTCAGAATTTCAATGGCAAGCTTTTCCTTGTTGACACATACAGCTCCAGTCAAGAACAGTTGTTCCAAATCAGTTCAGGGCTTGCCAGTGGTGGGTTTCAAAATAGTTTACCATTGATTCGGTGGGCGTGGCTTGGTGGATGCACTTTGCGCACACACACACACACTTTGCACATGCATGCACTAAATGCGCACTTTGCACAGGCACAGAGGCTTTCCGATTCACCTCCTGCACTCTCCCTTTTGCTTCAACAGCTGACAGGCAGCAATCTGCTGTCAAAAAGCAGGGAATAAAGATCAGTATGGAAGCCCGGGTAGGAAGGTGAGCCCAACAGCAGGTCCAGCAGGTCCTCAAATAGAACTGGTTCAGTCTCTGCCAATCTTCGGGGCAACTGGTATTCCAGAAGCAGACCAAACTGGTAGAATACCACCACTGATACTTGCATCAGATCTTAAGTGTGGCTCTATATCTAGTCAAATCACATTGTTACAGGCTCTAACAGCAACAGCTATATAATCAGGAACTAATTCACTTGCACATCCTTCAATGTGAGAGGCCTGGCAGTAGTAGCCATCTATGCCAGTCAACTGTTTGCTTAGGGTGAACAAGCCAATCTTTGTACACAACATCCTAACATTTGTGAAGTGTGTTAGGGATAACATTGTTCACCCTAACTGTTTTAGGTGAAATACTAACTATGAATCATAGTTAGTGTATGCAGCTTTAAATGTAAAATAGCAATTGTGGGTGTGGTTATGAAAACCATATAAAAGTAGCAAGGCTACAGCTTGCTCGCTCTCTCTCTGGCTTTGATGATCCATGATTACTGCTTGGAAGCAAGACTGCATTGCTCGAACGGGAGAGACAACAACGGACTGATTTATGTGAACTGACAATAGGATATTCTACATGGACTTTGCTAACTGAATATCCCTGAATGGACTGACTACATGGTAAATGAATATTGGACTGTTTTTGACTATGCTATAAACTTATACTGGAATAAAATATATTCTTGATAGCACAAGCGTATCTGTTATTTTTACTGTATGTTAATAAACATACAAGCTTAGCTCACTCATTTATCTGTGTGCCTATCTGACTAACGCTGCACATTCTGTTTAGCTTGTCTACCTAACCCTGGTTGGGGAACCCAGGCTTAACAAAGTGGAACAAATTCAGCTGGCAACAAGAGAGTATTTACAGTCTCCTAAGGTGGAATAGGCTATTCCTGAGCTTCTGGGCTGTGATGCTTTTTTTAAAAAAAACAAACAAACCAATATTATGTAGGTGAGCAAGAATCCCAAGTCTACTTAAATAATTGTTTCATCTGGATGTAGATAATTAGGGCAATTGATAACTCTCAAAAGACTGCTGAGAGCTACCAAAATCTTACTTTCAATGTGACAAAAAGGGGAAAATATTAAATACATAGGGAGAGATTGTACTCTAGTACTTTAGGCGATTAGGTAATATAAATTAACTTTGTCCAGCCTTTATGCACTATTCAAACAACACAAGTGGCCTTCAGCTTGAAAAACAATGGTGTATTCCTAGATTAGTGAGATAAATATATACTTAGTATTCAAGGATACTTTTGGTCAAAGTAGGTATTCTTTCAGGAAAGTATTCCTGAAACTCAGCCCTAGACAACACATGTCACGTTCACTCTCACTTCCCATCACTCCTCCAAAAATTATTTCAGCAACCAGAAAGAGACTTTCAGCTGTTGCTATGGAAGCTAGAAATCCTTGTAAATTTTTCTCATATACATTCCAGATCTACCACAGTATTTGTATCTACTATTTGGCCTATCCCTGTTCTCAGCATCTGTGTGGCTGATCCCAAAAAACTCTGTATTCCCAAATGAAGACATCAAAAGGAAATTGTGTAGCATGAAATTGCTAAAAGGGATATTATCAGCAACATTGTGTTTGTTGACTTAACAAAAAAAATGGAACATTTTTTTCCCCAAAACAAACTTTATTTCTTTAAATGTTAAATTAGCAATAACAAACAAAAATATACAAACTGAATACCCTTGAAGTGCATCATTTCATTCTTCTTCTATTTATATTTTGTCCTGTTCAGGGAATTGTAACATGCCGCTTGTTACCTTTTGTGTTTTATGTATATTGCTTTCCATATAAAAAATAAAAATAAATTGTTCCTATTCCAGTAGATGGGTGGGTATACAAATTGTTGTAATACTGACAGGCAGCATGAAATCCTATGTCACAAAAATGTGATTGTCATTAAAGGACTCTGCGTTCTTTTCACAACAAGCAATTTGTAATATGTAACTTTAAAGAGCCAAACCCATAAACATACATGAAATGAAGAAAAGTATGTTTTAAAATAAAACAGTTTTTAATGGAATAATGAATATAAAGAGGCTTTTCCCAGCATTTCTGCACAGAAAGAAAATGGAAATATAAGATTATATACATTCATGATGCAGACAAAATAATGGAGGAAGATGATAGATAGACCAATCATCAGTCAGATAAGTACTTTACTGACTCCTAAAATCCTAGCTGCCAAAACTAGATTTGCATGATAATAGATAATGAAAAGTAGCGCAGTTTATATGCTCTCTCTTTCTCTAAATATCCCTTCTGTCATATTGAGACAGAAATATGCCTTCTGACAAGTGACATTTTCTCCATCAAACCTCATTAAGCTGTAGCCCACTTTTTAATAATATAGTCTTATCTGACTTTCAAAGGACAATCACCATGATCAGGAATTATTAGGTTTGGAACAAATTTTAAACAGCTACTGTTTTTTGAAAAAAAAACATGCAAGTTTAAATGTAGGGAGTCATAAAAGTCCATGTGTGACAAGAGGGCATACAACAAACAGTGGAATAATCACTGACTTTTGGCTTTAAATTGTGAAGTATACATAACCAATATAAAAAGAATGGGTGAGTTTTCAATTAATATTTGAATGTCTTGTGTGTTTCAAGTTGTATTCTTAGTAATTTAGAGACTTGCATTTGTGTTTTTCTAAATAATATAACTCTCTTATGTATTAGCTCTAGTAGATAAATTATCAAAGAGCTTTTAGTTAAATTTGCAATAGTTCATGTTGCTCTGTGTAATTAATTGAACTCTGCTTTTTATAGTACTTATTGACTATGGACTTTATTGATTATGGGAAGTGAAATCTTTTAAAATATTATAGGTCACTATTTTAACTGAGCTCAGTCCCAGACAATTTAATTGCACCTTGATTCTAAGATGAAAATAGTAGGAATTCATTAACTGGATCATTAAGCTTCAGTTCCACAGAGACCACCAAGAACCCCTTCACTCAAGAGAAGAACAAGTGAATTGCAGGAGGCCTTGTGTTGCTCGAGTTAGAAGTCTTCAAGGTTGGGGTGAACCAGAGCGTGGAGTCCAAGCTACAATTAACTTATCCCTCTCTTCAGTTATGCCGTGTTGAATTCAGTAGTGGGATTCAAATATGTTTGCTACCAGTTCTGTGGGTGTGACATAACTTGGTGGCCATGGCTTGGTGGGCGTGGCAGGGGAAGGATATTGATGATTCAGCCCTTACTTAATAGTGACTCACTGAGATTAATTTCTAAGAAAATATGGGTAATATTAATCCAAGACTGTTGCTTTGCAAACTGTTGTAGGAATGTCGATGATATTTGCAATATTATTTTAAGCAGAAAAGCCAGTGGTGGCATTTAGCCGGTTTGCACCACATCAGGCAAACTGGTAGCAAGGATTTGGCGTGGGTTGTGAAACCAGTAGTGAATTCTGTCTGGCCACTACCCCTGACCCAGTCACCCAGTTGCTGCTGCCTTGCTTTCGCTGCCGGCCCAATGCTCGCTCACCCCGCCCTCCTGACGCTTGCCCCTTAAGGTATTTCTTTCTTTTTTTTCCTTCCAACAATCAGTTGTTCATATGATCAGTTGTGCCAGGATTCCCCTTGCTGAGGTCCAAGAAGGCAAAAAATGGGAGCTCAGTACCCCTCCATTTTTTGCCTTCCTGAGCCCCCAGAAGAGCCTTCTGAGGGGAAAAATCCCCCCCCCCAAGGCTCTTCAGAGGCCAGGAAAGTCCCAAAATGGAGAGTGGAGGGGTGCTGCGTGCTTCTCTCATACCCTGTTTTTTTCTTCCTAAGCCCTAGGGGAATCTTCTGGGAGCAAAACTGCCTCCCAGAGGCTCCTCTTAGGCCCAGAAGGCCCCCAAAATGGGCAGGGGAATGGCTGCAAAAAAGCAAAAAAAAAAAAAAAAAGCCCTGCCCACCCAGTCACATGACCACACCCACCAAGCCATGCCCACAGAACCAGTAGTTAAAAAAAATTTGAATCCCATCACTGAGAAAAGCTCAATAGATATCAGCATCTGTGACCTGAACTGACTCTAGAAAGGCTAAGCAAGATCAGATCTGGTTAGTATTTGGAAGGAAAACTCTCAAGAAATTCAAGAGCTATACATTAGACTGGAAATCTCAAGGGTACTTTTTCAGGAGACAACTGGACTTTCTTTTTTTTTTTTTTGCTTTTGAAGACATTTTGCTTCTCATCCAAGAAGTTTCTTCATGAAAACTGAAACATCTTAAAAAGAAAAAAGTCCAGTTGCCTCCTGAAAAAGCACTTTGGGGACAACCATGACCTGGATGGCTGAGAATCTCTACAGAGAGTTAGACTGGAAAATAAAAAAACATTCTTGAAAAAGACAGTGGCAAACTGTGATTTAAAAAAAAATTACATAGATATGTACATGAAATCACTAGAACCTGAGTTCAACCTAATGGAGACATTATCTTCTACTACAAGGTAGAAAACATGCTTAAAACAGGACCCTCAAAAAAGACTTTTAGATGAGAGATCTAAGGTGTCCACTCATTTTGGAGCCAAAACCACTTCCATGCCAAATGGAACAATCAGTCTGCAAGGTGGGATTAAAACTGACCAACAATCTGGCTATATAACAACTGGATCCATGTCTGATACTATAGCAAAATGTGTGATAACTGCAGTGGATAAAAGCTGTAGTAGATAAGCCACTCTAACCTAATGCTCAAATGTCCATGCTGTGCTTTGTCCTCTCCCTCTTACAGCTCAGGGAGGGCTTCTTAGGGATAAAGGCCCTGTCACATTGGCCGATGGATGCAAAACATATGTAAAAAGGACACAGCGGATGAGAAAATGTTCCATCCATTGTTATCCGCTCTCAAAAGTGCCCCAAATTTGCATAAAGAGAACGGACAACAATGGAAAGGAACGGATGGGGAGAGGACATAGCGAGGATGTTAAGCGGATGCTCCACGGAAACCTAGTGGATGGAAGCGGATGAAAGTGGATGACACATTCGCAAGGCTTCCGGGGAAGCACAGCAAAGTGGACGCACAGCGGAAGGAGCGGATGCAGAGCGGATGCCTAGCGGATGACGCGGATGCATCACAGATGCCTAGCAGATGCCTAGCAGATGCCTAGCAGATGCAAAGCGTTCACTGCGCATGCGGGGAGGATGCATTGCATCAGCCACGCAGATATAAAAGGATGCAGCTCGCAAGCAGGTCACCATTCAGAGGAAAGACCTGCTGCCAGACACATCTCCAGCCAACAACCATGGGGAAGAAGAGGAAGCCTGTGCCATCGGCTGCCAGCCCTGGCAAGAAGGACAGGGCCACCATCCCACCCCCTGGCGCTGACTCTGCTTCTGCTGGGGGTTCTGCTGCTGGGGCTGACTCTGCTGGTGCTAGTGCTTCTGCTGGTGCTTCTCCTGGTGCTGGTGCTTCTGCTGGTGCTTACTCTGCTGGTGCTGCTCCTGGTGCTGCTGGTGCTGCTGGTGCTGCTGGTGCTGCTGGTGCTGCTGCTGCTGGTGCTGCTGCTGCTGGTGCTGCTGGTGGTGGTGTAGAGGACCAGCCCTAAGAACCTCAAAGCCATATTGATGAGGGCCCAGAAGGCCATGTCAGAGGGAGGAAGAGACAATCGCACGATAGGGGGAGGAGACAGTACTCCATCGAAGAGGAACATGAGGATGAGATGCTCGAATGGCTGAGGGAGAAAGAGTACCTCTGGCGGAAGGGACACAGGCTCTATCGAGACACCAAATGGAAGCAGGCAGCTTAGAGAGAGAAGGCGGAGAGCCTGGGCTACACTTCGGAAGTCCTCCTCGGGTGGTGGAAGCACAAGCACACCTGGTACGGGAAGCTGCACCTCAAGAAGTCTTGCCAGGCCGCGGTCAAGCTCACCGACCAGGAAACCTACATGATGGCCAAGTGCAGCTTCTTGGAGGGTGAGGTCCACCACCGAGGAGCAGCCTCTCTGTCAACCTTCTCTCTCAGGCAGCCCACAGAGACCCAGTCCTCTTCTGGCCAAGAGTCAGCTCCTGTGTCCAGGCAGATATCTGTGGAGTGCCCCATGACGGAGACCCCCCACCAACAGCTGCACTCCCCGTGGCGGAGTACATGGAGGACCCCCTGACGCAGTTGGAGCAAGGAGAGGCCGCTGCCATCAGAGACCAACCCACACCCACACCCAGCTCCACCTCCACAGAAAGCAGGCAGAGAGCCAGATCGGAGGGACAGAGCCACACTGTCCTGCTGGAGATCAGGGACACCATCAAAACCAGCGTAGATCTCCTCTCTCAGCTGGTACACACCGACATACCATCCTCTAACAGAAAGCCCTTCCTCACCTACGTCAACCAGACCCTCATGGACATGTCCGAATCCCAGTACTAGGTGATCAAGGAGAGGATCACAGGTCTTCCGCACAACCCTCCAGGCCCAGCTGAACCTGCTCTGACCCAGTCCAGGTCTGCTCCTCCACCCCAGGTGATGTCACAGCCCTTCCAAGGCTTTCCACAGACCCTAACCTCCCAAGGCTATGGCTACCAGGAGTTCCAGCAGCACAGGCAGCCCTTCCCAGTCCAGGCACAGGTTCATTGCATGCCACCAGTGCCACCGATGCCATCAATGCCACCAATGCCACCGACACCACAAATGCCACCGACGCCACTGATGCCAGCCATGCCACAGATGCCACTCACGCCTCATCTCACTCACTTGCAGACCAGACAGCCCCACTACACTCCTCCTTCCTCCAACCCACAGCCAAGCCCGGCCTCAGAAAATCTGTCATTGGTCTTGGGACTGACACCCCATGTCATGGAGGAAGGGACTCTCAACATCACAGGACTGAGCCAACTCTCTAAGAGCTTCCTCCACACACCATCTCCTGTTGTCCTCTCGGGGCCAGGCACCCCAATGGCGCCTCAGACCAGCACTCCAGCCACTGCCACCTCCACAGCACCTGGACCCTTCACCTCTGAGACTATGGGGTGACTGAGAAGTGTGCCAGAGACTGGTTTGCTACCTGTTGACTTTATCTTTGCTTGGGACACTTTATTTGGGTCATTTTGCTTTCACAGTTTGTTATTAATAAAGTTTATCTTTGCTTCACAAACTTGGTTCAGTTCATTTAGTAAAAAAAGTCTTGGTGGAAACTTTTAGAAATGGTTTAAGCCTTTGCATGCTTGTGGGATGGGTAAGGATAGCAGTGGGATGGGCAGGAAAACCTGTGGGATGGGTAATAGCTGTGGGATGGGTAAGGATAGCAATGGGATGGGCAGGGATACCTTTGGAATGAGTAATAGTTGTGGGATGGGTAAGGATAGCAATGGGATGGGCAGGGATACCTGTGGGATGGGTAATAGCTGTGTGATGGGTTAGGATAGCAGTGGTATGGGCAGGGATACCTGTGGGATGGGTAATAGCTGTGGGATAGATAAACTGGATAGACAAACCTCCAGTGCAAGCATAGTGGGACTGTATGGTCCACCCTCCAAGGTGCCACACCTATGGCCCTTTATTATCAATAACAATATAATCAATCATCCACACATGTCAACATAAACACAACTCTTTGTTAAACACCCTGTTCATTGTAGGCCAACCAAACATACATGGCCCAATCTCATCCGTGTGATGAGACAGGCTGAAGGAAGCATCCATTCAGCATTTACCATCCTGTCTTGCCACTCCACTGCTCCAACTGGGGAGTTGCACCAGTGTTTCAGGAGGTTGCGCTGCTTCTTCCCTTCACGTGAAGCTCTGTTGGGGCCTTGCACATCCACAGTATCTACCAGGTTTCGCCCTTGCCTCCATTCACCAGGCTCCATGTCCCCATTGCCTTGTTGGAGGTCCACAAGCCTGTTCTGCAACACTGGGTAGCGTGTGCGCATGAGATTGTGCAGGATGCAGCAAGCTTCCATGATGTCCCTCACAGTCTCTGGGCAATGCTGCATGGTGGTGAGAAGTACCTGGAACCTGTTGGCCAGGATGCCAAAGGCGTTCTCCACCACCCGCCTTGCCCTGGACAGCCTGTAGTTGAAGATCCTCTCTTCACGGATGAGGCATCTGGAACTGTAGGGCTTCATGAGGTAGGTTCTGAGGGAGAAGGTGTCATCCCCCACGATGAAGTAGGGCACATCTTGTGTGTCATTGGGCAGGGGGTCTGGATCTGGGAAGCCCATGATGAAGTTTTTTTCCAACCCCTCCTTGTGGTCACTGGCATTGTATACCTGGGCATCTGAAGCTGACCTGTTCCCTGAAGCATCGATGTACATGAACTTGAAGTCAGCATCAACCATGGCGAAGAGGATGATGCTGAAGAAGCCCTTGTAGTTGTGATAAGTGGACCCTGAGTTGGCTGGAGCCTTGCAGGCCACGTGCTTGCCATCTATGGCTCCAACGGTGTGGGGGAAGTTTCACTTCTGATACCACTGCTCTGCAACTTTCTTCCAGCTTTCTACAGTGGAGGGGCACTGGAGGAGCACCTCCAGGTATTCTTCGATGATAGCCTGCACCACTTCTCTGACCACAATGCTGATGGTGTTGTGTGGCACCCTCCAGGTGCACTGCATGTTCCTGTACATGGTCCCGGAGGCCAGGTGGCGCAGAGTCAGTGCCACCTTCAGCCCAGGGTCCAGGCTGGGCTGGACGTTGGTGTTTGCCTTGGTCAACCTGGGTCTCAGCTGCTCCACAACTTCATCAAACATGGCTGGCGGCATCCTCATTAAGTTCTGGAATGCACAAGGGTCTTCGTTCCTCAGCTCCACCATCAGCTTGTTGTACAGTCCGTACTGCGCTCTTCTCGTGATCCATCTTCGGACCCACACACTTCTTGGATGCCTCCTTTTCCTTGCGTACAACAGGTGAAAGAGCCTGTAGAGGGCTTTGCACTGTTGTAGAATGATGGCGGCTACTAAAAGGAGTGTGCGACGATGGAGATGGTGGAGATGACTGGATGATGTAGAAGAGCAAGAGCAAGATCAAAGCTGAAGAGGTCTGCACAGCAGGGCTGCTGGACTGAAAGTGAGATCCAGGTGATTTCTCCCCCTTTTTTTAGGAAATATAGGTTTTCCGCTAGGTGTCCTTCCACATCCTCTAGACATCCTCCAGACATCCTAAATATCCGAGATATGTCCCCTATACGAATGTTTTTTCCGTTTTAATTCTTTATATGCGAGCTGCATCCGCTTTCATCTTTTCTACGTCCGTGCTCCTTATGCTGCGTTTCCGTTCTGCATCCGTTTCACTTCCTCCCTGTGTCCGTTTTCCATTGGAGCAGATGTGAGTTGCACGGATGCGTACCGGATGCCTAGCGGATATAGCGGATGCATAACGGATGACGACGGACGTATAATGGATGTTCCCCATATGCGTAGCAGATGTAGAACGGACGCGTTGGATACTTCATCCACTCAAAAAGTTTTGTGCAGCTCAAAACCTTTTGAGTGGATGAAATCTCAGTAGACGGATGCTGGACAGATAGAGAGTATGAAAAATGGACACACTGATTACAGAACGGAAGCATCGCGTTAACCAACAGATGGCAAGTGCCCTTCTTACTTAATATGTCCTAATGATATGACTGCGAGAAGGTGATGGAATATTTGAAATCAGGCCAGTGTAATAATTGGGGTATGCAACCATACTTTCTCCCATTGTCTTCTGATGCAAAGATCTGCTCATTTACATTATACCTACGTACATACTTTCTTTCTTTCTTTCTTTCTTTCTTTCTTTCTTTCTTTCTTTCTT
>BLBF01000037.1:1835272-1847285 GCA_015471245.1 Laticauda colubrina
ATAGAATAGAATAGAATAGAATAGAATAGAATAGAATAGAATAGAATAGAATAGAATAGAACAGAACAGAACAGAACAGAACAGAACAGAACAGAACAGAATAGGAAGGGATCTTGGAGGTCTTCTAGTCCAGCCCCCTGCTCAGGCAGGAGAGCTTATACTAGTGGTTGCCAACCAGTGGACCGGGGAACCCTGGTGGTCCACAAGAAAATGTTGGTGTTCGCAGAGAAATGTCCCTCCCAAAGTACCCCTCCAAGCAATTAATCCAGGTTGTGCCGCCCACATGGCCTGCCCACCCGCTGCCCCCCATTTTTCAGCCAAGGACAGTCCTTACCTTGAGTAGAGCCATGAGAGCTGGAATTGGAAGGTAAAACCAATGCCGGTGTGGGGGGGAAGATCCGACCCAGGGTGGCTTGCTGACATTGGTGGGAAAGTTGGTCCATATTCCAGAGCTGCAGTAGTCACAATACTGGCCTTTGGTCATCCCAGAGCAGCTGCTCCTCCACCCAGTGCATCAGTTGGCCATGGACTAGAAGAGCTGCTCTGGGATATCCAAAGGCCAGTCTTTTGACTATTGCAGCTCTGGAATATGGGACCAACTTTCCCACCAACGTCAGCAAGCCACTATCAGTCAAAATTCATATTAGTGGTCCACAGGATTTAAAATTATGAGTTTGGTGTTCCCTGAGGTCCAAAAGGTGGGTATCATCCCTGGACACTTCAAATGAAAGATTTATGAACCTTGAAAAAAAAAAAAAGAAGAAACAACACAAAAACCTGAACATCCAATAGCTACAAACCAACAACTGCAACCTAATCCACAAAAAAAGCATAAATACAACAAATAATGATATCCCAATCCTCGTCAGAGAAGCTGTTGAGCGCGAATGAAAGTGTCCTAATGCCATCTTATCTGGTCTAGAGGACATCAATAACAATGATGATATCATAATTGTCCGCAATGTCATCAGTGTCTATCAAGCATCAACCATCTCCCCTGATGAAATACTTGACATTTTTCGCATTGGCCAAGAGCTCAAAAACAGAGATGGGTCTATGGCCCCACGCTTTGGCAGAGTCATTTGCAAAAATGAATTAAGCAAACATAAATTCATTTGTACAATAAATTCACTCATCAAAAACAACACCAAACATGAAAACCTCCAATCTCATCCTCACCTAACCTTACAGCAATGTGCCTGCTCCCATATACAATTCACAGAACTCAAAAATCATCTAGACAATGGAGAGAAGGACAATCCATAACTCAGCATCCAAACCTTCTTCAACCAATCCACAACACCCAAGACTAGGCACCCACACCCCCAACTATGTCAATTCAAACTACAACTGGCCTTAAATGCAAGCTACTCAATGCAAGAAGCCTTGTAAATAAAATACCTGAATATCTCCTCTTACTAAATACGGCTAAATTCGACAACATATTTGTCAATGAAACATGGCTCAATGCATCTCTCCCTGACTCCATTGCCTCAGTAAGAGACTATCACATTGACCGACCCGCTCGTGAAATCCATAGAGGAGGTGGTGTTGCTATCTTCTACAAAAAGTCCTTACATCTAAAAAACATCCAAGTTACCCAAGAGCTTGCTCTTGCTGAGACCATTATCTGTGAACTGACCTTAAATATCACATTTCAGTTCTTACTATGTTACAGAGCCCCTGATTATGACATCGAACATGTAAACAAGCTAAATACACTACTAACATGGGCAGCATCCTGCCCACACGCATTTATCTTTCTTGGTGACTTCAATCTACCTCATATTAACTGGACCCTAAAAATATGTACAACTGAACCCCTAAACAAATGTACAACATTGCAACCTTCTACAATGCTGAAACAAACCTGGGACTGGAACAACTAGTAATCAACAATAATCAGCTGAACAACTGCATCGATCTCATCTTCTGCAATAGTTTGAATTCAGTTTACAGAATACAAATTAAAGAACACTTTTCTAACAGTGACCACAACATGATTGATTTTTGTCTCAACATACGTCCACACAAAAATCATCAAAATGACATAACTTCAATTATAATTTCAAAAAAGCCAACTATGATCTTATAATCAATGAACTCTCTTCCCTTGATTGGCAATTTCTGTTCACTGGATGCAACACTGTTGAAGACCATTACAACATATTTTTACTTGAAGTCATCAAACTATATGTACCAACAACAATTCCCAAAACCAGGGAAAACAGATTACCCATAACAATAAGGAAACTTCAATCCCAAAAAAAATCACTTTGACAGAAAAACAAATCTGGTCACGTTTGCAACTTCAAAAGCGGTTACAAAAATCTATGCCACAAGATTAAAACTGAATGCACTAATTATCATATAAAACAAAAGGAAAACCTTCGATAAACAAATTCCACCCGTGCTTTCTACAATTTTGTAAACAACAAGCTAAAAGACTCAAGGTCCATCCCACCCCTCAAAGGACCTAATGGTAAAGACTGCAATGATGACATCAAAGCAAACCTCTTTAACACATTCTTTGGCTCAGTAATTGTACTCAGCAATGGATCATGCCCAGTATTTCCTCGTCAAACCACAGACAACTACAAATACATTTCGATTTTACAGAAGACACTGTTGAAAAAGCACTACGCAATCTAAAACTATCTCTATCTATTGGACCGAATTGAATATGTGCCTACTTCTTAAAAAAGCCATCCACTGCCATTGCATAACCTCTAAGCATAATCTCTGAAAAATCTTTCAGGACCAGCTCCTTGCCAAAACTATGGTCATAAGCCATAGTTATCCCCATCGAATCTAAAAAGGGAGACCCCAGCCTAGTTGAAAATTACAGACCAATTTCTTTATGCTGCATCACCTGTAAAGTCATGGAATCAATTATTAACCAATCCATCATCCTCCTCTTAGAGACAAACAACCTACTCTCTAATAAAAAATTTGGTTTTAGAAAAAACTATCCTGTAATCTGCAACTCTTACACTGTAAAAACATATGGACTACAAAACTCAATCAGGGCAACGCAACAGACGCAATCTACATAGACTTCTGTAAAGCCTTTGATACAGTGGTACAAAACAAACTACTTCTAAAACTAAAATCTTCTGGTATCTCTGGACACCTACATAACTGGATAGAAGTATTTCTGTCAAACAGACAACAAATGGTCAAAATTGGGAGCATCCCATCAAATTCTCTACCTGTCAACAGTGGCAGTGGCCCCAAGGCAATGTTTTAGGACCAACTCTCTTCATACTCTACATAAATCACCTCTGTGATCATATTAAGAGCAACTGCGTTCTCTTTGCTGATGATGTAAAGCTATTCAACACCACAGACAATACTACTACCCACCAAAAAGACCTTGATTATGAATCAAAATGGTCAATCCAATGGCAACTTCAAATCTCAACAAATAAATGCTCTGTCTTACATATTGGCAAAAAAAAATCAGAAAATAAAATACAAGCTAAATAGTCAAGACCTTGTTGAGGATCCAAACTTTGTCAAGGACCTTGGAGTATTCATCTCAAATGATCTAAAGGCCCTGTCACACTGGCTGATGGATGCAAAATGTTTGTAAAAAGGACACAGCGGACGAGAAAAATGTTCCATCCGTTGTTATCTGCTCTCAAAAGGGGCAAAAATTTGCAAAACCAGAGAGGACAACACAGAAAGGAATGGACGGGGGGAGGACACAGGGCGGATGGAAAGTGGATGCTCCATGGAAGCCTAGCAGATGGAAGCAGATGAGAGTGGATGGCACTTCCGCAAGGCCTCCGGGGGAGCACAGCAAAGCAGACACGGAATGGAAAGAGCAGACGCAGAACGGATGCCGAGCGGATGAAGCGGATGCACAGCGGATGCCAAGCGGATGAAGCGGATGCACAGCGGAAGCCTAGAGGATGCCTAGCGTTCAATGCGCATGCGGGGAGGATGCATTGCGTCAGTCCCGTGGATATAAAGGGAAGCAGCTCCCAAACAGGGCAACATTCAGAGGAAAGACCTGCTTCCAGACACATCGCCTGCCTGCCTGCCAACCTTGCTGCCAGCCTGCCAGCCTGCCAGCCTGCCAGCCTGAAAGCCCACCAGCCTGCCAGCCTGCCGGCCTGCCAGCCTGCCAGCCTGCCTGCCAGCCAGCCTGACTGCCAGCCAGCAACCCCACAACCATGGGGAAGAAGAGAAAGCCTCAGCCATCTGCTGCCAGTCCTGGCAAGAGGGAAAGGGCCACCCTCCCACCCCCTGGCCCTCACTCTGCTTCTGCTGGGGCTTCTGCAGAACGGGCTCACTTTTCTGGGGCTGGGGCTTCGGCTGCTTCTGCTTCTGGAGGAGCTGATGCTGCTGCTTATGGTGGTGGTGCTTCTGCTGGTGCTTACACTGCTGATGCTGCTTCAGGCGGTGGTGCTTCTGCTGGTGCTTACTCTGCTGAAGCTGCTTCTGGCGGTGGTGCTTCTGCTGGTGCTTACTCTGCTGGCGCTGCTCCTGGCGCTGGTGCTTCTGCTGGTGCTTACTCTGCTGAAGCTGCTTCTGGTGGTGCTTCTACTGGTGCTTACTCTGCTGGCGCTGCTCCTGGCGCTGGTGCTTCTGCTGGTGCTTACTCTACTGGCGCTGCTCCTCGTCCTGCTGGTGCTCCTGGTGCTGCTCCTGGTCCTGGTCCTGCTGGTGCTCCTGGTCCTGCTGGTGCTGTTGGCGCTGCTGGTGCTTACTCTGCTGCTGCTGATGATGATCCTGGTCCTGCTAGTGCTGCTGGTGCTGCTGGTGCTGCTGGCCCTGCTTTTGCTGCTGCTGCTGCTGGTAGTGGTGTGGAGGAGCAGCCCCTACAACCTGGAAGCCCCTCTGATGAGGGCCCATGTGGTCCTGCCAAAGGGAGGAAGAGGCATACGTGAGAACGGGAGAGGAGGCAATACAACATCGAGGAGGAACATGAGGATGAGGTGCTGGAGTGGCTGAGAGGATCTATGGCGGAAGGGACACAGGCTCTATAGGGACACCAAAAGGAAGCAGGCTGCTTGGAGAGAGAAGGCGGAGAGCCTGGGCTACACTTCAGAGGTGCTCCTCGGCTGGTGAAAGCACATGCACACCTGGTACAGGAAGCTGCACCTCAAGGAATCGGGCCAGGCCACGGTCAAGCTGACAGACAGAGAGAACTACGTCATGGCCAAGTGCAGCTTCCTGGAGGGTGAGATCTGCCACCGAGGAGCAGTCCCTCTCACAACCCTCTCTCTCAGGCAGCCTGCTGAGAGCCAGTCCTCTTCCGGAAGAGAGTCAGCTCCTGTCTCCAGGCAGGTGTATGTGGAGCGTGCCACGATGGAGAACCCCCCAACAGCTGTACTAACCGTGGCAGAGCGGGTGGAGGACCCCCTGATGCAGTGGGACAAAGGAGACGGCACTTCCACCACAGCCCAACCCGCATCCACCCCCAGATCCACCTCCACAGAAAGTCAGAGAGCCAGACAGGAGGGACAGAGCCACACTGTCCTGCTGGAGATAAGAGACACCATCCGGAGCAGTGTAGATCTCCTCTCTCAGCTGGTACACACCGACTCCTCATCCTCCAACCGCAAGCCCTTCCTCACCTATGTGAACCAGACCCTCATGGACATGGCGGAACCCCAGTACCAGGTGGTGAAGGACAGGGTCACCGATCTGCTTCACAACCTTCCAGATCCAGATGAACCTGCTCCCACCCAGTCCAGGTCTGCTCCTCCACCCCAGGTGATGTCACTCCCATTCCAAGGCCTTCCACAGGCCCTCACCTACCAGGGCTATGGCGACCAGGAGGTCCAGCAGCACAGGCAGCAGCCCTCCCCAGTCCAGCCACAGGTTCATCGGATGCCACCGTTGCCCCCAGTTCCACTGATGCCACCAATGCCACCCACGCCACTGCTGCCACCGATGCCACCGATGCCACCCATGCCACAGATGCCACCCATGCCAGCCCTCACCCAGCTGCAGACCAGACAGCACCACTACACTGCTCCTTCTAACACCCCACAGCCAAGCCCGGCCTCAGTACATCTGTCATCGGTACTGGGGCTGACACCCCATGGCATGGAGGAAGGGGGTCTCAACATCAGGGGGCTGAGCCAGCTGTCTGAGAGCTTCCTCAACACACTGTCCCCTGTTGTCCTCTTGGGGCCAGGCACCCCAGTGGCGCTTCAGACCAGCACTCCAGCAGCAGCCACCTCCATAGCACCTGGACCCTTCACCCCTAAGACTGGGCACACCTCCGAGTGACCGAGAGGAGTGCCAGAGACTGGGTGGCTGCCTGTTGACTTTATTTGGACACTTGGCTTGGGTCATTTTTCTTTTACAGCTTGTTATTAACAAAGATTATCTTTGCTTCACACACTTGCTTCATTTATTTTTTTCAATAAAGTCTTGGTGGAAAATTTTAGAAATGGTTTAAGCCTTTGCATGCTTGTGGGAAGGGTTCAGATAGCAGTGGATTGGGCAGGGATACCTTTGGGATGGGTAATAGCTGAGGGATGGGCAGGGATACCTTTGGGATGGGTAATAGCTGAGGGATGGACAGGGATACCTGTGGGATGGGCAGGGATACCTTTGGGATGGGTAATAGCTGTGGGATAGATAAACCTCCAGTGCAAGCATAGTGGGACTGTATGGTACACCATCCCAGGTGCCACACCTTTGGCCCTTCATTATCAATAACAATGTAAGCATTGATCCACACATTTGAACATAAACACAACTCTTTATTAAATGCCCTGTTCATTGTAGGCCCACTCAAAGTACATGGCCCAATCTCATCAGTGTGATGAGACAGGCTGAAGGAAGCATCCATTAATCATCTATCATCCTGTCTTGCCACTCCACTGCTCCAGCAGGGGAATTGCACCAGTGTTTCAGGAGGTTGCGCTCTTCTTCCCTTCATGTGAGGCTCTGTTGTGGCCTTGCACATCCTCAGTGTCTATCAGGTTTCGCCCTTGCCTCTATTCCCCAGGCTCCATGTCCCCATTGCCTTGTTGGAGGTCCATGAGCCTGTTCTGCAAGACTGGGTAGTGGATGCGCATGAGATTGTGCAGGATGCAGCAAGCTTCCACGATCCTCCTCACGGTCTCTGGGCGATGTTGCATGGTGGTGAGAAGTACCGGGAACCTGTTGGCCAGGATGCCAAAGGCGTTCTCCACCACCCACCTTGCCCTGGACAGCCTGTAGTTGAAGATCCTCTCTTCATGGGTGAGGCATCTGGAGGTGTAGGGCTTCATGAGGTAGGTTCTGAGGGAGAAAGCATCATCCCCCATGATAAATTAGGGCACATCTTGCTTGTCGTTGGGCATGGGGTCTGGATCTGGGAAACCCACGATGAGGTTGCGTTCCAGCCCCTCCTTGAGGTCACTGGTGTTGTATACTTCGGCATCTGAAGCTGACCCATTGCCTGAAGCATCTATGTATTTGAACTTGTAGTCAGTATCGACCATGGAGAAGAGGACGATGCTGAAGAAGCCCTTGTAGTTGAAATAAGTGGACCCCGACTTGGCTGGAGCTTTGCAGGCCACGTGCTTGCCATCTATGGCTCCAACAGTGTGGGGGAAGTTCCACTTCTGATACCACTGCTCTGCAACTTTCTTCCATCCTTCATCAATGGAGGGGCACTGAAGGAGCTCCTCCAGGTAATCTTCGGTGATGGCCTGCACCACTTCTCTGGCCACAATGCTGATGGTGTTGGGTGGCACCCTCCACCCTCCAGCGCAGAGTCAGTGCCACCTTGAGCCCAGGGTACAGGCTGGGCTGGAAGTTGTTGCTCTGCTTGGTCAACCTGGATCTCAGCCACTCCACAACTTCGTCAAACATGGCTGGAGGCATCCTCATGAAGTTCTGGAATGCACGAGGGTCTTCGTTCCTCAGCTCCACCATCAGCTTGTTTACAGTCCGTACTCTGCTCTTCTCCCAATCCATCTTTGGACCCAGACACTTCTTGGCCGCCTCCTTTTCTTCCTGTAGAACAGTTGAAAGAGCCTGTAGATGGCTTTGCACTGTTGCAGAACTATGGTGACTACCAAAAGGACTGTGTTACGATCCATGGTGGACATGACTGGATGCTGTGGAAGAGCAAGAGCCAGATGAAGGCTGCAGAGGTCTGCACAGCAGGGCTGCTGGACTGAAAGTGAGATTCAGGTGAGTTGCTCCCCCTTTTTATAGGCAATATAGGTTTTCCACTATGTGTCCTTTTGCATCCTCTAGGCATCCTCTAGACATCCTTAATATCTGAGATAGGTCCCCTCTGCGAACGTTTTTTCTGTTTTCAATGCTTTCTTTGCAAGCTGCATCCATTTTCATCCTTTCTCCGTCCTTGCTACTAACGCTGTGCGTCCGTTCCGTGTCCGTTTCACTTCCTCCCTGTGTCCACTTTCTGCTGGAGCGGATTTGAGTTGCACGGATGCGCAGCAGGTGCCTAGCGGATGTAGCGGACGCATAACGGATCACAACGGATGCAGAATGGATGTTCCCCATATGCGTAGCAGATGCAGAATGGATGCGTTGGATATATTTTCCACTCAAAAAGTTTTGAGCAGCTCAAAACTTTTTGAGTGGATGGAACCTCAGTCGACGGATGCTGGACGGATAGAGAGGAAGAAAAAAGGACGCAGTGAGTACAGAACAGATGCATCACGTTAACCAATGGATGGCAAGTTTTTCTCTCCATTTTACATCCTCTTTCCATCCGTTAGTGCAGTGTGACATGGGCTTAAGTGCTAGAGCCCACTGTAACTACATAGCCAAAAAGGCATTAAGAGTTCTTAATCTAATCCTATGTAGCTTTTTCTCTGGTAATATCACACTACTGACTAGAGCATACAAATCATTTGCTAGACCAATACTTGAATACAGCTCATCAGTCTGGAACCCACATTACTTATCTGATATTAGCACAGTTGAGAAAGTCCAGAAATATTTCACAAGAAGAGTTCTCCGCTCCTCTACTCATTGCAGAATATCATATGCCACCAGACTTGAAACTCTAGACCTAGAAAACCTAGAACTACACCACCTCCATTCCTATCTAAATATAAGTATATAAAATCATACATTTCAATGTCCTACCTTCAAATGAATATTTCAGCTTCAATCATAAAATACAGGAGCACGCAATAGATACAAACTCAAGGTTAACTGCACCAAACTTGACTGCAGAAAATACGACTTCAGCAACAGAGTGGCCAATGTTTGGCATACTCTACCTGACTCTGTGGTTTCTTCCACAAATCCCAAAAACTTTAACCTTCGACTGTCTACTATTGACCTCACTCCCTTCCTAACAGGCATGTAGAGGGCGTGCTTAAGCACACCAATTGTGCCTACCATCCCTGTCCTATTGTTTTTTATTTTTGTTATAATTATCTATCTCATGTATTCAAAACTATATTTATTCTTATACCTGTATCTTGTAAGCCAGTGGTCCCCAACCTTTTTTGTACCAGGGACCAGTTTCACACAGAAACACTTTTTCAAGGACTGGCAAAATCAATTTTTTCCCAATAGTAAAGGGCTTCTTTAGTATTTCTTTACTAAAAACACATTTTTATATATATTTTAATCGTGATTATTCATTCTTTGTGGCCCGATACAAAATGATCCACGGACCAGTACAGGTCCAGGGCCCGGTGGTTGGGGACCCCTGCTGTAAGCGATTGACAAGTCAAATAAAATGTAAAATGTAAAAAATGTAAAAGGTTGGTGACCCCTGGCCTATACCATTTCAGACAAGTCCTGTCTGATCTCTTCTTAAAAAGTGATGAAATACCGAAAACTTCTGAAGCCAAGCTGTTCCATTGGCTCATTGTTCTCACTGTTAGGAAGTTTCTCCTAAATTCAAGGTTGGTTCTCTCCTTGATTAGATTCCATTCATTGTTTCTTGTCTTGCCTTTGGGTGCTTTGGAAAATAAGCTGATCACCTCATCTTTGTATGGCAGCCCCTCAAATACTGGAATGCTGCTAGGGCAGCCCCTCAAATACTGGAATGCTACCTGAGCACATGAGTCTATTCTGTCCATTTCAAACAGGAGCTTCTTTTCTCATCCAGTTTATCACAGCTACATAAACTTTTGCCCTTAAAAAATCTATGTGTTTCTTCAGATCTATAGCTGGCAACTGTATATCCTCAAAGAAGGAATTTCACTTGCCAAGTTTTGCCCCCAGATGTTGAATCTTTCAACAGTCCTCAATAATTTGTATATTCAAAAGTTCTTTTGCCTTGTTTTCGTAGAAGTGTGAATAAAAAAACCTCAACAATTACATTCAAACTTCTATAATTGGTATTAAAGATGCAAAAGAATTTCAAAAATAGAGACAAAGTGGCTTCCAGTTTGAGTTTCTTTGGAGACAGGCAGAAACCCGCAATCGTGTGCAGTTTCGGTCTGGGATTGCCACTGGAGTGCCCCTAGTCGGCTGGTTTTGGGGCTAAGCCACCCTGTAGAGATGGTGAAGAAGGGGGAGACTGCCAGTAGGGTTGAGGTGAGCCGCATCTCTCTTCATCAGCTGGCCATTACTCCCTTTCCCGAAGGCGGTTGCAGCGGTGGTCAGAAATGGCCACCACAAAGAAGAACTCGACTGGGAAAGAATGTGCAGGAGGAAGATAAGAAGAGAAAGTTTTGGTTGACCGGGTTAAACAGCAAAAGCAACAAATAAGGAACCCTGGAATTTAAATTTAATAACATTGTTCCCAAAGAAGATTTTGAAGCTGAGAAGGAGAGAGAGAAGGGAAAGGATTAGGTTTTTTTTTTCCTTCCCTTCCTTATACTGACAGCGAAGAGACTTCAGCAAGAAATTGAAAAAAATCCACTTTGACATAAATAGGCATCTAAACTGAAAATAAAAGTCAAAGGGATAATAAAGATTTCTGGATATTTAAAAGTTTTTAAAAACAGGAAAGGAAAAAAAAAGAATAAAGGGGCAGGAACTGGAAAAATGGAGGAGGCTGCCTAGATATAAGGAATGGAACTGTAACTAAAAGGAACTTACAGTGAAATTTTAACAAGAAACTTGGTAACAAAATAATAGAACCCCAAGAAGAGAAAGTGGGAAAAAAGATGCAAGAAGAAACAGCCTTGGATTATTTGGATGACTTGGTGATTTTGCATCCGGATGACTAAAATTAACAAAGTGGTTGTTTAAAAGTCTTTAAAATGGTATCACTCTTAGAAGAATTGAAAATGGAAGTTAAAAAATGGAAAGAAGATGCACAAAAAGGAAGAGGTTCTTTTGGCTTTGTATTTCAATTCTTAGAAATGGAGATCTGGAACTATGAGAAACAACAAGAAACGCTTACAGAACAAGAAGATTGGGACAAAGAAGAAGCCATCTTTAATGATCAAATAATTTTACGTGGGGGGGGAGAAAAAGGGGGGAAGAAAATGAAAGGTTTAAGACTAGAAAAAACAACCAAAAAGGACAGTTTGAAAGATAAATATCATATCAGAAAGCAAGAGAAGAGGGGATGACAGATGAGAGAGTTAGAAATAGAGAGACGGGGGGGGGGTAAAAAGGGGTGGGAGAAGAAGAGGGGGAAGAAAGCAAGGAAAAGAAGTTGTAAAAAACAGAAACAAGAAATGGAGATGCAGGGAAAAAAATCTAAGGATTGTAACCATAAGCTTGTTTGGAGATAATGGGTGAAAATTAAATTGTAAAAGGGATTCTGCTAAGGAACATAAGATAGCATTGTTATATTACAATAGAAATAATTTTAGAAAATATAATGATGGATAAAATATTTATTGTAATGTAGTGGGATGTTTGTTAATAAATAAATGAATTAAAATAATTGAGAGAATTAAAAGGGAACATTTTTAATTATTAGTAATGAAATATAAAATATACAAAAATATAAGTAAGAAATATGGGGAAAAAAGAATTAATCATGGAAAGTTTATAAGTGTTCCCAAAGAAGTATGATATTCAATTGAAAAGAAATGTTAAAGATGTTAAGATTTTAATGCATATTAATGATAGAATTGAATTGGAATGGAATGTGTGCTTTATT
>BLBF01000037.1:1847685-1915770 GCA_015471245.1 Laticauda colubrina
ATAGTGTGTATTTTAAGAATGTATGAAGCAGAATTCGATTGGAAGTTATGTATTATATCGAATGCTATAATCTTTTTTTTTCGGGCGGGGGGGTTGATTTTTTAAGGACAAACCAAAACAAGGAGGGGAGGAGCTGGCGTCGCGATGATACTGCATTCAATCTTGGAGATCTGAGATTACAGCCGATATATTTGCCCCTGGATGGTCCAAATGGACCTAAACCATCCCAAAGAAATGGTGATAGTGAAGGGCGTGCCCTGTAGATCCCAGGAATATTGCAAAGTCCCTGGTTGATCCAGGAGAAGCCCTTTCGCCAGCGGCAGAGAGGCAGGTACCAAAACTGCTGAAGTTGGGACAGCTCCGAACAGAAGAGGTTGAAAGAGAATGTGTTTTGGTTTGGTGAGAATTGTTCTTTTATTATTCTAAGACTTAAAAGGACTTTAAAGGACACCCTAAGGGGGAAAAGAATTTGTAAAAGTTTTGACAGAACTGAATAAGCGGCAGTTTTTAAATAGAAGTGTCAAAGTAAGGGGGTTTTTTTATGTTTTTTTTTTCTCATGGCTGGACTTCTATCATGATTCTGCATTTGCTAACTGGCCTGGTTTTTTCTCTGTTTATATCTATTTTTTCTCTTCTTTTTTGACTTTGTAATATTTTAGCTTAGAGGCTCACTTAAGTTATACTTGGTGGTTTTTTTTTAACTTTTATTACGTTTTGTCCGGGAAAGTAGGGGGAGAGTGAGAGTAAAGAAACTTTGTAACAGTGCAATTAGAGGCTTGAAAATATCTTAGATGAAGCTGAGAAAGAAAGCTCTGAAATTCTTTTTCAAGGACATTGCTACGTGATAAAATAGAGGTAAGAGCATGGAAGACTGTTACTGCAGGTGTTCTTCTGGATTTCTATCAACAATTGAAACTTGGCTTTGAAGTTTGGAGAGAGCTATGACAAGAGCCTTGGATAATTAAATAAAGTGCAGTGTGTCTTTTTCATTTTCTTAAGTTGGGTCATCGCCCCTCCCTCTTACCAGCTGTACTGTTCATTTTTTTCTTTTTAAAACCTTTATTTTTGTAATATTTCCATCTTTGCTTTGTATTTTAAAGGGAAAGCCTCAAAATTTTCTTTTTTCTTTCCCTTTCTTCTTTGGGATTTTTTGTTTTTCGACATGCTTTTTTTTATTTGAAAATTCTCAATTGGATTAAGGTGTTGAAGAACCTGAAAAATTACTTTTATTTTTTTTAATTCTTTTTTACTTTTTGCTCTTTTTAAATTTTTTTTATTCTTCGCCTTCCTTTCTACCTAATTACTGATTGGATTAAGGTTAAGAAGAACCTGAAGAATTTTTTTTCTCCTTTTCTTTTTATTATTATTGGGCTTTTATCTCTACCATTCTTATTTTTCATTTTGGATTATAATTGGCTATTTCATAATTGGATTAGGGTTTAGAAGAATCTGAAGATCCCGAATTGTTTAAAATGAGGAGGAAGTTTATAGCTTCTGGCTCCTCAACTTCTACTTCTGCCTCCCCACCATTTGGAGGACAACGTTCAATTCAGACAATGTTAAAGTAAGATAAAGATCAATAAAGATTGACTCTACAGATGATTATGCAAGGAATCCAAGACCTTAAAATAAAATCAGATACCATTGAAAAGAGAATAGAAAACATTGAGCAAAGAACAGAGAAAACTGATGAAAAGGTGGAGAATATTCAACAAATGATGGTGAAATATGATGAGAGATTCCAAAAAATTGAAGAAGAAGATAAACAAAGAGACAAGAAGATTGGATATATCGATATCAGATTAAAAGTGGTTGAACAAGATAAAAGTGGCATACTGAAATGGGAGATGGACAGATCACAATTCTATCTCAAATTTCAAAACATAGAGGAAGAAAAAGGACAAAATCTAGCTGAGATAATGATAGAAATATTGGCTGAAGCTTTGGAAATAACAGAAGAGAAGATGATGGATGGAGTAGATGTGGTATACCAAGTTTTTACAAGATATGCGATAAGAAATAACCTACCAAGAGAAGTTCATATCAGATTTACAAAAAAAAGCCATTAAAACACAAATATTACAAGTGGTAAGAGAGAAAACATTGAAATACAAAGGCAAGGAGATTGTGGTTTTAAAGCAAATACCCAGAAAAGTGAGAGAGATGAGAAGACAATATTGTTTTTTGACTAAAATGCTATTGAAAAAAGAGGTGGCTAATCCCTAGAAGGGTTAATGTTTACATGGTAAGAACAGAGATATAGAATTGACTCAGTCGAGAAAGCAGAATTATTTTATGCAGAATTTTTTGGAAGGAGAGAGGAGGCAGAAAAAGAGATTTCACTAATTGAATTTCAAGATGACCAAATGGACACTGAAAAAGAAGAAGGCGCAGTAGGTGGATCGGTGGAGACTAAAGAACAACATGAACCAAGATCTACGAGAGCTGCCAAACCTAATTATAAAGCATAATTATGGAAGAGAAAAAACTCATTACAATGAATATAAATGGACTTAATTCAGCTGTTAAAAGAAGGAAAATTTTTCACAGAATAGAGAAACTAAAATTTGACATAATTTGTCTACAAGAAGTACATATTAAAAAACAATATGAACAATTGTTGATACAGCCAAAATTAGGGAAAATATTTACTTCTTTGACTCAATGTAAGAAAAGAGGAGTGATTTTAGGTATCAAAGAGATCGTTTCAGCAAAATTGATTTATACTGATGAAGACGGAAGAGTATTAATGGTGGAAATAATGGATAATAATACGAAAACACTCTTGATTGCAATTTACACTCCGAATGATAAACAAGAAGAATTTTATAAAAAAATTACACATGAAAATAATTGAACTGGACTATGTCAATATAGTTATGATGGGAGATTTCAATGGAATTGTAGACAATAAACTGGACTATATAACAATAACAACAACAACAACAACAACAACAACAACAACAACAACAACAAAGCAAAATAGGAAGACTCTCCCCAAATCCTTTTTTAAAATGATAGATGAAATAAATTTAAAAGATATATGGAGAGAAAGAAATGTTAAAACCAAACAATACACTTTTTACTCAAATAGACATTTAACATGGTCCAGAATAGATATGATTTGAACTTCAACATAATTAATATCTAATATTCAAGAAACAAATATCAAAACAAGTACTTGGGCAGACCACAATCCAATGACAATTCAATGGAAAGGTCAAAAAAGAAGATTGAGATGGACTTTAAATAATATTATTCTAAAGGAGAAGGATTTTATACAACAGATGGAGAAAGAATTGGTTTTTTTCTTTAGAGAAAATAAAAAAGAAGATACTTCAATCCAGAACGTATGGGACACAATGAAAGCATATGCTAGAGGTTTGATAATAGACTACACAAGGAAAAGGAACCTTAGGAAAAGGCAAGCCACTGAAGCTTTAGAAAATGAGTATAAAAGACTCGAAAAAGAACAACACAAAACATCACAGAAAAAAGACAGTAAGCTAAAACTGGATACAATTAAACATAAAATGAGTTTAATAGAGAAAGAAGAATTAGCACAGAAAATTAGAAGTGCTAAACAGAATTATTTTGAGGATGCAAATAAACCAGGTAGATGGTTAGCATACAAACTGAGAAAGGAAAAAGAATCAAGGAAAATACCGCAGTTAATAGATAATCAAGATCAAGTTTGCCACGGCAATAAAGAGAAGAAGGAAATCATTCGAGACTTTTATGGGAAATTATATGAGCAAGAGAATATTATTGAGGAAAGAATTAAACAGTATTTACAGAATGCTAATCTACCTAAGATACCTAAAGAGACTGAAAAAATGTTAGAAAGCAACATAACCATGATGGAGTTAACCGAAGCACTTAAGAAACAAAATAATGGGAAGGCACCAGGCCCAGATGGACTTCCGGCAGAATTCTATAAAACATTACAAGAATCGCTGAACCTTCCATTGCTAGAAGTCATGAATGAAGTTATGCTGAAGAAGAAGATACCTAAAACATGGTCAAAAGCCTACATTACACTTATTCCAAAAGAAGAGACTGATCCATTACAAATTAAGAATTATAGACCCATTTCTTTGTTAAATGCAGATTATAAAATCTTCGCATCAATATGGCAGAGAGGCTCAAAAAATATTTAAACAATTTTATTCATTCTGACCAAAATGGATTCCTGCCAAAGAGACAAATTAAAGATAATATGAGAGTAATACTGGACACTTTGGAATATTATGAGGCTCACCCTGAAAAACAAATGGCTTTGATATTTTTAGATGCACAAAAGGCATTTGATAATGTGAACTGAAGATTCATGTTATTATTATTGGAACAGATAGGCTTTGCCAGAAAATTTATTCAAGCAATACAAACCATATATTATAAGCAAACGGCAAAGGTAAAACAGAGGGAGAATTAACAGACTCTATCAATATAAGAAATGGTACAAGACAAGGTTGCCCACAATCACCTTTGCTATTCATATTAACTCTGGAAGTGTTAAATAGAAACATTAGAGACAAAAAGAGTATAAAAGGAATGAAAATTAAAAAGAAAGAATTTAAATTGCAAGCTTTTGCAGATGACTTGGCCTTTATTTTAGAAGACCCTCTAGAAACAGCACCAAAACTATTGGAAAAGATAGAGGCATATGGCAAGGTGGCCGGCCTGAAAATAAACAAAGATACGACAAAGATTTTGACAAAGAATATGTTACAAAGACAAAAAGAAAAATTGGCAGATATTTTGAAAATTCAAGTCACGAATAAGGTTAAGTACTTGGGGATACATTTGACAGCAAGATGTAGAACATTAAAAGAGAACAATTACATTAAACTTAAACAACAGATAGCATGAGACTTGATGAAATGGGAAAACCTACAATTGTCACTAATAGGAAGAATTTCAACAATCAAAATGAATATTTTACCCAGAATTCTATATTTGTTTCAAACAATACCAATTAGGCTTGGAAAGGATGACTTTGAAGATTTAAACAAATTTGTGTTGAAATATATATGGAAGGTAAGAAAGTGAGAATAAAGTTAAAACTCTTACAAGATGCTAGAATCAGAGGAGGATTTGGTCTGCCTAATTGGGAGTTGTACTACCAAGCTACAAACTTGACATGGGTTAAGGAATGGATAACATTAAGAAATACTAGATTGCTGACATTACAAGGACATGATTTGTTGTTGAGGTGGCATGCCTTTCTGTGGTATAAGGGAACTAAAATACAGGGTTATTTTAGAAGACATCATATGCAGGAGTCTCTGTGGTTAAATTGGGAGAAGATTAAAAGACAATGTTATTTGAAAATTCCAGTCTGGTTATTGACTATTGAAGCATTTTCTTATCCTATAACATATAAGAAGGAACAAACAGTTAGATATGGGGAAATTTTGAATGAAAAGGGTGAACTTAAATCGATTCAAAAACTAGAGGAACAAGGTGTAAAGATGAATTGGTTTTCTTATGCGCAAATACATTCAAGGTATGAAAAAGACTTTAAAACAGAAGGTTTCTATAATAAATTGACTGACTTAGATAAGATTTTGACAGGTACTGATGAAAAGGTGATTAAAAATTGTATGGATATTTATTAGAAATTAAAGAGGAAGAATTTGTTCTTTGAAGAAGAACAAGTTAAAGAAACTATGATTGCTTGGGGGAAGAATTTTGGATATGGGATTGATCTAGAGAAATGGCAAAAACTGTGGTCTCAAAATTATAAAATGACAATGTCAACAGCATTTAAAGAAAATTTGTATAAGATGTTTTACAGGTGGCATTTTCCCCCGACAAGAATAGCAAGAATATTCAAGAATAAATCTGAAAGATGTTGGAAATGTCATCAGATACCTGGCTCATATTACCATATGTGGTGGACTTGTGCGGATGCAAAAAAATATTGGACTAAAATCCACACGTGGTTGGAAAAAATAACTAAAAAGCATATAGATTTAAAAACAGATATATTTTTATTGGGAATTCGAATGCTATAATCTTAAAGGGATACATTGCAGCTTAAATAAGAGTTTGAATGGATAAAATTAAAAGATATAAAGGTGTCATCCTCCAATTGGTAACTACAGGGAAAAATTTGTTTTATAAGAAAAGATAATATGAAATTGAAACAGGACAGACAAAAGTATAAATATAATGATTTGAATTGAGATGAGAAAATTAAAATAAAATTGAGAAAATTAAAAGACGGAAAAAACTATGTAGAAAATATAAAATGGTAATATGATATGGAATAGAATATAAAAATGAGCATGAAATTGAGTTGGTGTCTGTATGAAGAAGTGATAACCTGGGACCATGCTATTTTCAAAAAAGATGTTTTATTTGTATTTTGTTTTTGTGAAAACCCAAATAAAATTGTAAAAAAAAAATAGAGCCAAAGTGCATGTATCTGTCAATATCCAGATTTGTGTAATCTGAAATATTTAATAGGCAATATTAATATGCAATACCCATACAAAATTTTCAATGCTTTAACCTGAAAAACAAAACTTCAAAAAGCAACTGATCTGCCTTAAGCATAATGATTTTTTTTTTAAATCTGTCACTCTTTTAGCTAGTTATTGTGAACTGCAAGTATGCTTGGTGGTAATTAGGCAAATGCATAGGAATGGGCTTAATTTTCAAAATTTTCTCCACTGAAGTCTGCTTTCCTTCTTGCTTTGGATCATAAACCCTCAGGGTAATCTACAATCACACTTTCTTTCGGTTATACTGGGGTGAAGTAAAAAAACAAGAAGGAAACAAATTGAAACCTCTGAATGGTTACAGTATTTTAACAGTATGTTTGATGTATATGTTTTCTGACAATAAGATTAAACTTTATAATCTTATGATTTATAACTTTCATATAATACTTTTCAAAATCAAACAAAATATGTCTGGAATTCCATGTATAATTCCTTAGAGGTAATTTTATTGTGTTCATTCAAATTTACTCCCAAATAAATTGCTGATCTAGAATTCACCCATTTTCATACTTTTCTTTCTGAATCATTACTTCAAGAATTGTAATGAAAACAGGAATTTTCCTAATATGTTCCTATTATGTGACCTTCTTCTTCAAATAGCACATCAATTGAAATAAAACACAACATAGTACTGATTCCCAAATTGCATTTTCTCACAGTCTAATCATGCTCCTGCACTCCCAAATTTGTGGGAAATAATTGGAGGAGGGAATTGAATATATACTTCTTTGAGTTCCTAGAATAGGAAGGATATAAATCTAGGAAATGCATAAAAACATAACATTTTGTTATTTGCTTACTTTTGACTTTGTATCTTTTGTAAACTATAATGTAAAGACCCTGTCACACTGCCCAACGGATGCAAAACGTTTGTAAAAAGGACACAGCGGATGAGAAAAATGTTCCATCCGTTGTTATCCGCTCTCAAAAGGGGCAAAAATTTGCATAACCAGAGCGGATAACACGGAAAGGAATGGACGGGGGGAGGACGCAGAGCGGATGGAAAGTGGATGCGGAACGGAAGCCTAGCGGATGGAAGCAGATGGAAGTGGATGCAGAGCGGATGCAGAGCGGATGTGTAGAGGATGCGTAGAGGATGCAGAGCGGATGCAGAGCGGATGCGTAGCGGATAATGCAGATGCGATTTGCATCCGCTTTCATCCTTACTCCGTCCATGCTACTAACGCTGTGCGTCCGTTCTGCTTCCGCCCTGCGTCCGTTTACCACTGGAACGGATTTGAGTTGCGCGGATGCGCAGCAGATGCCTAGCGGATATAGCAGATGCGTAATGGATGCAGAACGGATGTCCCCCGTATGCCTAGAGGATGCAGAACGGATACATTGGATACATTTTCCGCTCAAAAGTTTTGAGCAGCTCAAAACCTTCTGAGCCGATGAAATGTCAATAGATGGATGCTGGACAGATAGAGAGGAAGCAAAATGGAGGCAGTGAATACAGAACGGAAGCATCACGTTAACCAACGGATGGCAAGTGTTTTTCTCCGTTTTACATCCTCTTTCCATCCGTTGGTGCAGTGTGACAGGGGCTTAAAGATTTGATGACAGCCAGGTTACTATGGCTTGTTGGTAATTAAGTGAAAAAAATCAACACATATACAATATGTAAATCCATTGGAGAAATGGATCTGGCTTTCTTGACACAGTAGAACCTCTGGTCACAACCATAATTCATTCCATAACTTTGGCAATTTCTTTGTCTTCTAATGGTTTTGTCTTCAGGAATTTCTGGGTCAGGGGTCATGTATGATCGCCACCCGTGTATGTGTTCATGACCAGATTCAAAAAAAGTTTGATTTTTTTGGTTGGAACCCAATTTGGACATGGTTAGAAATGTTCATGACCAAAGGTTCTACTGTATCTATTGTGGTCTTCAGTTCCATTGTCAATAAATAATATTGTACACAGTGATTTCTTAAAACCACCACTGAAAGGTTATATTTCTAGAGAAGGCTACTATCTTCTGCATCTGGAGCATAGCTCACAATACTTTGCATGGGTTGTTCTGCCTAATATGTGGTGTATTCAGGGGTGGGATGCTGGAGGTTCAGAGGGGTTTGGGAGAGCCCCTAGCTAAGATTCTGTGCAGTTTGGAGAACCCCCAAATCCCATTCCTGGCTGGCCCCACCCACTCACCCCTTCCCTCCCCTCTTAGGAGTTCCCATGAAGCCTGTTTTGAATGTAGGTAAGCACGCATGGAGGCTCAGGGAGGGCAAAAAATGGACCTCCTGGAAGTTTGGGAAGACTGGAAATAGGCCCATTTCTGGCTTCCAAAAATAAACCCGCCCCTGGGTATATTGTGTGATGCTGAGCTAGAATTGACCTGACCTGACTTTAGATCCCTGTTTTTAACCATGAAATATACTAGTTGATCTCAGCTAATTAAAAATCAAAGCGCACTAAGAGGTGAAGATAGAAGGAACCAAGTACAATGCCTTGAGCTCCTCCTGAAAAGTCAAGATATAAATGTAATCAGAAAATATCAGCAGCAGCACAGGTGGTTAATTTATTTGAACAAATAAATATCAAAGAAATCTATTTCTGTAACTGAATGTGGAGGAGAAGGAAACAGTAAAATAATTTTAGAAATACTTAGCACTTGAACCCATTGATGGTCTGAGTATGCCATACTTTAGGATAGTGTACTCAATGAATCATACACAATCATCTCCGAAGATTTTTTGTACGTTTCTGTTCTGACCCAAACCCTTTTCCAATAAAACAAACATGAACTAAAGGGAACAGAAACTGTTTAATGAGTCTGACGAATCCCCAGTTAAAAGGCTGCTGCAAACTAATTAACTAATTAACTTTGATAAGCGCCAAAACTATGCGAGGCTGCCAAGAATAACAGATAAGAAATATTTTACAACACAAGAATCTTCAAATACCAACTTAAGATATTGCAATGTCCACGAGGTTGGAATTTCAAAATGTTTTTGCTTCCTACAAAGAACAACTGATTCACAGCTGGCTTTTATCTTCTTGAGGGAGGGGCCATTACCTTGCAACCTTACTCCTGAGTCACCCGTGCTGTTGCAGTTGGTCTTTCCTAGAAGCAGCCCTGCACGCACGCGCACTTGGCACAGATACCTTGGGAACCTCTTCATCACTTCTGCCAGCCCCCACAATCTCTGAAAGCAGCAGTCCACTCCCTAATGGTCCTGGCCCCTCATCTGAGTCCTCACTCTCCTCAGCCATCTGTACCTGCTGCCGGCTAACCACAACAGTTTCAAAGAAGATTGGGAGGAGTTGAGCTCCTGGATACTTTTATTTCTAGCAAACCAAAAAAAAATAATAATGAAGAAGTAAGCAAAATCTATGGTTTAATTAGAGTAGCTCCAACCACTGATAGAATTAGCATCACTAATACCAACCCTTCTTATCCCTTACCTTCTCCATGTGATGGAAAGATAATGAGAAACAAAAAGGGGAAGGATACAGAGGAGAACAATTACATTTGTATCTGGCTTCCTTAGAATACTTCTGACTGGGAAACAATTAAGAGGGTGAATATTCTATTAGCACTTTTAATCCTGTTCCCATGTCACAGTTGACCATGTGTTCATCCCAAACAGCACATGGTACGGTTTGGATACATCCAGTTTAACACATTGTGTAAATACAGCCAAAGAGTGTTGAGAAATTGCTTTCTTGCAAACCAAATCTGGAAAAAGAGGTATGAATAGAATAGCTTAACATACCTCACTGCTTATGAAAGATAGACAGGTAAAGTAATTGGTGATGGGATAAACCTAAATAGCGATGGGATAAACTACATTAAGCTTCTTTTCATATTTGGTGCCTTTAATTACTTTATTTCTACTTATTTTCTTCAGTTTTCACAGTGTAGATAGTCCACAAATTACAGCAATTTGTTCAGTGACTGGTGTTGAATGAGGGGGGCTTATGAACAATCCTCAAAGTTCTAGCCATCACGGCAAGTCATGGTCATGAGAACACAATATCTAATGTTCCTTGACATCTTCCCACAAGCAAAGTCAATGGAAATATGGCAGCAAGTCAGAAGTCACAATCATGCGAGGTTCTTCTTCATGGCAGTCCGAACCATTGAAACTGTTGTCATTATGTAATGCAGAGGATGTCATGATTTATGATTGCATTGCTTAGGAATGGTGATTCCAATCCCAATTGTTGTTATAAATTGAGGATTACATGTTTTGCTTAAAATCCCTCTTCCCCTCCAAAAAACCCCTAAAAGTATTGGATATGTATATATGAGCACACTGTGCAGGGAAATACAACAGAAAATCCAGATTGTCTGTAAGTCATGAACCCATATGTATTGTAGCTGTAGCCGGATTCAGTCTGTAGGGTCTTTCATGATAAAAGAATAAAATGTAAACAAACTCAAATAGACAGGCAAAATGTAAACATCGTCTTCTGTTTTCTTGACAACAAATTCAAGATAAGATGTATTCTCATCTAACTTGATGCTGAGTGTTGAAAATGGAAAATACCTGTAAATTTAACTTAACTTTTCACAGTAAATGAATAATACAATTAATTACTCTTTTGTCCAGCAGGGCATATCTGTTTCATTATTCCTATTCTATGGAATGGTACAATAGTCTAATTAATCCCAATTCCCAGTTCTGTCATTTTTTTCACCAGTAGTATCTACTTCAGTACATCGAAGCTGAGACTATATGATTCTGCTCCAAAATATAACTTGTGTAACAGATAAAAAGTGATTTCCTTGTCTTCAGGAAAAATCAGCCCACAGTCTTGATTTGCTTCATTTTACAGCTCCGTGCAATTGTATTAAAACATTTCTATACAGTACATCAAAACATACTCAGACATTAATAGTTCTGTTGTTTAGCAAAGAAGTATTTGCCCAATTTAATACAATTATTACAAGACACTGTGATGATTAATATCATTATTGTCTGATTTTGTCATTCCCTCCCCCTCCACTGTGTAGTATTCTGTGGGAGAACCAAGCTTTAGGTTCCATGTTAGAAAGACCTTGGGAGACAAGACCTTGGGCAAAGAGATTCTGAAAAGGAATAGTCAGTTAAGAGATAGTATATGCTGCAACTGGATAGTGGATGGTCAAGAGACTTAGAAGAAACCTTCCCTAGTTTCTTGGATTGTAAGGAAGATGGGAGACAGAATTGTACTTTCAAAGTTGAATGGTTATGTCAATGTAGCTTTATAATAAAGTAGAAATAGCAAATGTTAGGTGGTTTATATCTCAGTTACCACATGAGGTGACATCCCATCCACTTCACAAAATTGTTTTAAGGATGAAATAAGATGATTGTTTTTATGTGTAATGCCTTAAGCATCTTATAGGAAAGACAGTAGAATGCATTTTTGACATAACATGGACAGTCTGGTCATTTAGCAGTACCACTGTCTTTTTTGTAACCCACATGCTAGATATTCTACAAATTGTCCAAAGCACGTACCATCTTAAACATAATTTATACTTAAATTAGGAATCAAAGTTACCAAAAGAAGCAGGAAGGATTAGCATGAGAGACATGAGCAACTGATTCCAAGGAAGAACTACTAATAATCCTGCTCAGAATTGCCTCCATTGACAAGCTCAGTTGGATTCCTATTATAACCAAAGCCCATCACTGAGTCTCTATCTAATGTAGCATATGAAATGTTAAGGTAACTCTAGGTAACACCAATTTGTAACTGAGGAAGAAAAAGAGAAGAAAATGACTACTTCTGCAGTCAAACAGATGACATAAACGTATTATATATCTACCAAAAGATCAACCTCGCATTTTAGAGCTTTGGATTAAAATACATATTTTTAATATCCACAGTTATATATGATCAGGATGAACAAAGAGACTTTTTTCTCACCAGTTGTCCCAGCAGAACACCAGTCTTGTTGAATCAATGGAAAGAACAACGAGCATACAGATAAATTTTCCTGGCTCTCAATGTTTGTGTGGAGCAACATTGTGTATTGTGGGATCAAATTGCATAAATTACAGCCAGGGCATGAGGTAAAGCCCATGTCACACTGAACCAACGGATGCAAAGAGGATGTAAAACGGACAAAAAACCTTGTCATCTGTTCGAAAAGGCGATGTACTCACTGCCTCCGTTTTGCTTCCTCTCTATCGGTCCAGCATCCGTTTATTGACGTTTCATCCTCTCTGAAAGTTTTGGGCTGCCCAAAACTTTTGCATGGAAAATGTATCCAGTTCGTCCATTCTTCATCCGCCATGCATCCGCTACGCATCCGCTGCGCATCCGCTATATCCTCTTGGCGTCCGCTGCGCATCCGTGCAACTTGCATCCGCCCGGATGCAGGGAGGAAGTGGAACGGATGCAGAACGGATGCAGCACGGAAACAAAGCGTTTAAAACGGAAAAAACGTTCGCAGAGGGGACCTATCTCGGATATTAAGGATGTCTAGAGGATGCCTAGAGGATGCCTAGAGGATGCAAAGGGACACCTATACTGCCCATAAAAAGGGGGACCAACTTGCCTGCATCTCACTTTCAGACCAGCAGCCAAGCTGTGCAGACCTCTGCAGCCTTCATCTGACTCTTCCTCTTCGACAGCATCTAGTCATGTCCACTGTGGATTGTGACAAAGTCCTTTCGGCAGCCACCATCCTTCTGCCACAGTGTGAAACCATCTGTGAACTCTACTACGGGAAGAAAAGGAGGCACCCAAAAAAAGTCTGGGTCCAAAGATGGTTCACCAGAAGAGCAGAGGATGGACGGTACAACAAGCTGATGGTGGAGCTCAGGAGTGAAGACACTTGGGCGTTCCAGAACTTCATGAGGATGCCTCCAGCCATGATTGACAAACTTGTGCAGTGGCTGACACCCAGGTTGACCAAGACAAACACCAACTTCCCGCCCAGCCTGGAACCTGGGCTCAAGGTGGCATTCACTCTGCGCCACCTGGCTTCAGGGACTACCTACAGGAGCATGTAGCACGGCTGGAGGGTGCCACCCAACACCATCAGCATTGTGGTCAGAGAAGTGGGGCAGGCCATCATCGAAGAATACAAGGAGGAGCTCCTCCAGTACCCCTCCACTGAAGAAGGATGGAAGAAAGTTGAAGAACAGTGGTATCAGAAGTGGAACTTTCCCCACACCGTTGGGGCCAAAGATGGCAACCACGTGGCCTGCAAAGCTCCAGCCAAGTCGGGGTCCACTTATCACAACTACAAGGGCTTCTTCAGCATCATCCTCTTCGCCATGGTCGATGCTGACTACAAGTTCATGTACATCGATGCTTCAGGCAACGGCTCATCTTCAGATGCCCAGGTATAAAATGCCAGTCACCTCAAGGAGGGGCTGGAAGGCAACCTCATGGTGGGCTTCCCAGATCCAGACCTGCTGCCCAACGACAAGCAAGATGTGCCCTACTTCATCGTGGGGTATGACACCTTCTCCCTCACAACCTACCTCATGAAGCCCTACACCTCCAGACTCCTCACCCGTGAAGAGAGGATCTTCAACTACAGGCTGTCCAGGGCAAGGCGGGTGGTGGAGAACGCCTTTGGCATCCTGGCCAACAGGTTCCAGGTACTTCTCACCATCATGCAGCATTGCCCAGAGACCATGAGGAGGATCATGGAAGCTTGCTGCATCCTGCACAATCTCATGCGCACCCGCTACCCAGTCTTGCAGAACAGGCTTGTGGACCTCCAACAAGGCAATGGGGACATGGAGCCTGGGGAATGGAGGCAAGGGCAAAACCTGATCGACACTGAGGATGTGCAAGGCCCCAACAGAGCCTCACATGAAGCAAAGAAGCAGCACAAACTCCTTAGACACTGGTGCAACTCCCCAGCTGGAGCAGTGGAGTGGCAAGACAGGATGGTAGATGCTTAATGGATGCTTCCTTCAGCCTGTCTCATCACACGGATGAGATTGGGCCATGTATGTTTGGTTGGCCTACAATGAACAGGGCGTTTAACAAAGAGTTGTGTTTATGTTGACATGTGTGGATGATTGATTATATCATTATTGATAATAAAGGGCCATAGGTGTGGCACCTGGGAGGGTGGACCATACAGTCCCACTATGCTTGCACTGGAGGTTTACTTATCCCACAGCTATTACCCATTCCAAAGGTATTCCTGCCCATCCCACTGCTATCCTTACCCATCCCACAGCTATTATCCATCCCAAAGGTATCCCTGCCCATCCCACTGCTATCCTTACCCATCCCACAGGTATTATCCATCCCAAAGGTATCCCTGCCCATCCCACTGCTGTCTTAACCCATCCCACAAGCATGCAAAGGCTTAAACCATTTCTAAAAGTTTCCAGCAAGACTTTATTAAAAAAAAGAAATGAAGCAAGTGTGTAAATCAAAAATAGACTTTATTAACAACAAACTATAAGACAAAAATGAGTCTCTGGCACTCCTCTTGGTTGCTCAGTCTCAGGGGTGAAGGGTGCAGGTGCTGTGGAGGTGGCTGGTGCTGGAGTGCTTGTCATCAGCTCCTCCAGAAGCAGAAGCAGCAGAAGCGCCAGCCCCAGAAGAGCGAGCCCATGCTGCAGAAGCCCCAGCAGAACCAGAGTGAGGGCCAGGGGGCAGGATGGTAGCCCTGTCCCTCTTGCAAGGGCTGGCAGCAGATGGCTGAGGCTTGCTGTGCTTCCGCATGGTTGTGGGGTTGCTGGCTGGCAGGGAGGCTGGCAGGAACCAAGGCTGGCAGGAAGGCTGGCAGGGAGGAAGTCACCAAGGCTGGCAGGGAGGCTGGCAGGGAGGCAGGCACCAAGGCTGGCAGGAAGGCTGGCAGGCAGGCACCAAGGCTGGCAGGCAGACATGAACCAAGGCTGGCAGGAAGGCAGGCAGCAAGGCTGGCAGGCAGACCGGCTGGCAGCAAGGCTTGCAGGCAGGCTGGCACCAAGGCTGGCACCAAGGCTGGCACCAAGGCTTGCAGGCAGACATGCAGGCAGGGCAGGCAAGGCAGCCAATCCGTCTGGCAGCAGGTCTTTCCTCTGAATGGCGATCTGCTTCTGAGCTGCTTCCGTTATATCCGCGGGGCTGACGCAATGCATCTTCCCCGCATGCGCAATTAACCCCAGGCATCCATTAGGCTTCCGCTGTGCATCTGCTGTGCATCCACTTCATCCGTTCCGTGTCTGCTGTGCATCCCTATATCCGTTCCGCGTCCACTTTGCTGAGGCCCCCTGGAAGCCTAGCGGATGTGCCATCCGCTTCCATCCGCTGGGTTTCCGTTCCGCATCTGCTTTGCATCCGCCCTGCGTCCTCCCCTTGTCCGTGTTATCCGCTCCGGTTATGCAAATTTTTGCCCCTTTTGAGAGCAGATAACAACGGAAGGAACATTTTGCTCGTCCGTTGTGTCCTTTTTGCATCCGTTGGGCAGTTTGACATGGGCTTAAGACCATAGTCATGGACACAGGGGATAAAACTCAAGTCATCAGGAAATTATGATCATGGGTAAATAACTAAAGAAAGGCTCAAAAGAATTAAGTCTTACCATTCTTCAGTCATTCTCTAAAAAAACTGGAGTCCTACCAAATATGGAAAACATCTTTTATTGAAGTTAGCTCTTTTCCCTGAAACCTGACATTACATAAAGTCCTTGATTTTCTGTATAACCAAAATTAGGACTGGAATTTCCATTGTAAGTTAATGAAGTTATAAAGTGAGTCATCACATGATCATAACTGATTTTAGGACTATTTTTATTACAATTGTTAAGCAAATCAAGTGGTAATTAAACAAATCCATCTTTCCTAATTGACATTGCTTGCTGGAAACTGGTTGGAAAGTTTGCAGATTATGATCATGTAACCATAGGACCTTGCAACCAGTCATAAATGTGAGCTTTCCAAAGTAAATTTGAACCATGTTAAACAAATGATTTATAATTCGAAGGCCACCTGTAATGTGTTGCAAGAAGCCGAACTTCAGGCTGTTCTACAATTTTTAGTAGAAGAAGAAAATATTCATTTCCTTACCTCAGGAGAAAAGTTCGTGCATGCATCTAATCTTGGTTTGGGGTCTGGGGAGTTCATTTTTACTCATTTTCCCATATTAAGCAAATTGTCACAATAGTGCTTAGAAATTGCACTGTTTGTGATGGTTATCCATAACGTAATGGACAAATATTATCTAAGATATATAATTTTGGGAAATGTCTTCTAGGTCCAGAGTATCTTGATACTGACACTAAAGATATAACTTACATCTAAATTTGGCTACAGATTTCCCATGAAAAGATTGGCATGTGTTTATTGTGCTATAACACAATAGCTGAAAAGAGAACAGTGATTTGCAAGCAAATAGGACAACATAGTCAACAACAGTGATACAGAAATGAGACATCCACATACTTGTTCATTTCTTAGGAGGAAGCATCTTCTGGGCAACATTAACACTCTCTGACCAGTTCCACTTCTATAAGAGAGCTGACATATATTTTGCATTCTCATGACAGCCAGTACTAATTAAATGTACTTAATTATAGTTGCAATGTATGGGGGGGGGGGGGAATCTAATAAATTTTATGTGTGATTTAACCCCATACATATATCTCTTCATTTTTTTCAATATCATGGATGCAATTTGTTGTAGAAGCAGAGGATACTGGAAATGGCACAGTGGAGACAGAATTAATACAGCAAAACAGATGTTCAACAAGTCTCCATCTAGCTTTCAGTTTTGTGGCAGCAATCAAGAATTCACAACCAGCATGTAGATTTATGCGTGGCACAATCCCAGTTGTGCCCAAAAAACAACTCTTTAATTGTACATGTTACTCAACAGCATCATTATGTACCAAAGGACAGATGCTTTATTTGCTTGCTGCATCATTTACTTGTTTAGCATCATTTGTTTAGGAACATAGCCTCATATTGTCAGGGATTGTGCAAGCAGGATTGTCATTGTCACATCTCTGCAGTTCATCTCCTCAGAACTGCTAATCAATCACACAATGTAGACTTCAAGGAGAAGTGGTGGCCATTGTGGAACTTTGCTTTATATATTTATATGGTAACAGCAGCAAGATTTTTATAAACACAAAGATGGAAGGACTTAGAAAAACCTAAAATGGAAGAATAAATAGTGAAACTAATGGAACTGGCAAAAACGAAAAAACTGATAGATGTCATTAAAGAAAAGACTTTGACTAAATGTATTTCTACTTAGAAGTCCTCTTGAGTTTTGTTTTGTTTTTGCGAGAAACCGAAAGAAATGAAATGCTGGTTTGGTGATTTGATAATTAGAATTATATGGGATTATAGAAATAATGTGGACAAATATTAACCTGGTGGGAGGTGAGTGTATGCATGTGAACTGTTTTACCTTAAGGAAAGAGTCAGAAAAATGCATAACTATGCATGTGGTCACAATCCCAAGTCTTGAAACATTAGAAGAACAGCAAATTGAAAGAAATAGCAAATTGGAGAGGTTTGATATCTTTTTCTGCTGGTTGCTTAGCTTCAGTTGATCTCCTGGCTGTTTTCACCATAATCATAGCCATAACCACTGTGACTAGAACCTATAGGAGCCAACTGGGTTCCTATAGGTTCTAGTCAGAGGTCAGCATCATATTGTAACATTGGCATTAAAAAAGTGCCATGCAATTCGAATACCAAATTAAGATTCAAATATATTATTTTTTAGAAGGAAGGAAGGAAGGAAGGAAGGAAGGAAGGAAGGAAGGAAGGAAGGAAGGAAGGAGAGAAGGAAGGAAGGAAGGAAGATCTGGTGATAATGATCAAGAAATAAACAATTATTCAGTTTATTTACAGCCATAGAGCAAATACAATACAGAGAATTTTAGTCTTTTATGAGTTGGAGATATGTAGTAACAACAGTAGAAAAGCATGTAATGCTCCTACACATGTCAAATGTAGACATGAGTATAAGAAAGTTACTCAACAATATGTAGTCAAGACACTAGGAAGAAGAAACTCACATCTAAATATTTCATTTCATATGCATTATATTAACAATTTTAAAAAGTCACTGTAAAATTCCAAAATGCAGGTAAAATAGGCACAACTAAAAGAATTTGTATTAGAAACTTGATTGTCTGAAATAAATGTAGACCACAGAAACAAATGCAAATAATGACTGGCACAGACTTTGGCTTTGCACCACCCTAATGGTTTTGTAGACTTTTATTAATGAAATGTTAATATGGAATTATGGATCATTACAGAACAGTCTTTCATTATTTCATGAAACAACTTCACCAACCTGTTACTTTCCATTTCTACTCAATTAATTCTCTTAGGCAGCCCAGCCAATCCCTTTGATAGTTGGAGATTATGAGAGTGGCAATTCAACACGCCTAAAAGGCACACTTTGGGAACAGAAATATATCTTCTAAGAAAGTCTCTGCTACAGATTTTCACAAGTGAGGTGGGAATCTGAGAAACTGAACAATCCTTTTTGAAACTCAGGGTGATATTTTGCATTTTTATTATTATGGAATTCTCTGCTGGATATCATCAGGTCTGACAACTTCTTAATTTTTAATATGTAAACCAGTTCTGAAACTTTATCTTTTGCCAACTATGGTTGCCCTATGTTCTCAATTGCCTGAAAGCAAGGTTTATATCTGGATATTTCCTCAACATGTTGCATAACAAAGTAATGGAGTTTTTTAAAAATAAAAGACCTCATTTTTGGATCTCCACAATCACCTTTCATTTTTTCAACACTGTACTTCTTTCGTACCTTTTGGTCCTTTTGCTATATTTTTTTAAAGTGTTTTTGTTGCTTCTACACCTTTAGCAATTTGCTCAATTAATTCCTGACAAAGCTTTTGCAACACTTCTGCAGCAAACAATGGATAATAAACAGGTTTTAAATCCTGGTAAAGATAAGATATGGGCATCAGGAGAAAAATGCATTTCCTCTCAGTTTCATCAGCAGTCCAACACTGCCATCTATCAGGCTTCAGGAATTGTAGGTTGTTGTTGAAATCTAAATTCAAACTTTCTTTTATGGTATATGAAATACCTTTATTTCTTAAGAAATTCAAGAGATGTTCCCCCCAAAATCCACATTTGACAGCTAACAGTCCCATATTTTGGGAACATTTAAGAAGTATATTACCGAATGCTATCACCATTGAATATCTTAATCTGTTGTCAGAAATTGCCTGTTCTTTTCAAAAGTACTTTTATTGTTAGGAAAGACACTTGATTTCAAGTGTCTCTTTTTTGTCCTTATTAAACTATAGATTTTATAAATTATTGATTTACAAGTTCTCTAGAAAAGGGATATCTAATGCAAACAAATCTTTCATTTTACGATCTTTGAAACTTAGTACCATTTACATGGAAAGAGGCCTCAGTGAATTCATTGAGAATTCACTCAGTGATAATTCACTCAATTGAATTCAATTGAATTCAATTGAGAAGAACTACATAGGATTATTCTGCAAATAGCCAGGTCAAGGACATTAATGCAAAGAGAAGTGTAAAGAACAAGCACAACTCACTGCCTGATTCCACGCGCTTCAACTGGCCACATTGTGGCTTGTCTGGTTTTCATCAAAGGTGCCTTGTGAACTCATCCATTACGGTTGTAGTTCAACGATGACAAAGTCAATTTCATTGAGGGCCACATAAGGGTAATGTTTGACCTCAGGGGGGCGGGGGGCATGGCCAGTTGAACATCACTCCTTGAGGTTCTGTTTTCAGCTATGATAGCCTCCTACAACCCTCTGCCAGCAAGAATGGAGTTCAGGGAGCACACATGGGGCCCTTCTGAGCTCCATTTTTGTTGGCAGAGGCACCATGGGCCAGTCCATTGCTCTTTCCAGGGTGGGGCACACGGACCAGATCTAACCACCCCATGGACCAGATCTGATTTGTGGGCCTTGAGTTTGACAACTCTGTTGTAGTTTATTCATTTTAAAAACTATAGTTTCATCCAATTATTGACAACTCTGGCTGGTACTGGAGACTTTTCAGTGTCTAAGTAACACTGTGGAGTTGTGCTGCATCAACTCCTATAATCTCTAGCCTGCAAAGATATTTAGTCCTCCTGTCTAAAACAGTGGTGTCTAACCTTGGTAACTTTTGTATATCAACTCCAGAATTCCCCAATCACCCCTTCTAGCTGGAGAATTCTGAGAGTTGAAAAACATTAGTCTTAATGTTGCCAAGATTGGACAATCCTGGTCTAAGATTTATCAGAGTAAATTTAATATATCTGTGGTGACTTTACTGAGAACTCTAAACAGGCTTGACTCAACTAGAAGAATGTTCATCTGATTTCACCAATTTTAAACAGGGGCATAATTTAAGAGTATTCATATTTCTATGATTTTCATGGAGGAAAATTAAAATTACATTTGAAATGAAAATGATGAATTCAAACCCACCCAAAGAAGCAGACAGTACGTTGGCTTTATACATTCAACATATTGAAATATATACTGATTGTCTCGCCTTTAGTATTAAAACATTATCATGTATATTCAACTAGGAAGGAATGTTAATGCAAGCATCTGCTTTTCTGATAGTGTATTCTGCATTTTAATACCAAGCACAAATGATATCGGATACCATTTCATGATTGTTTAATTGGCTAATGTATGGGTTAGGAAGCTCAGAAAGCAAGCAGAATTAGCTGATTTCAGGGATTATTGCATCTATTTAAATCATGCAAATTTACTTTTTATCATTTGATACTGCCTGATCTTGGTGGAATTGCAATTTCTGAGTGTCGATCAGGTTTCGCCCTTGCCTCCATTCCCCAGGCTCCATGTCCCCATTGGCTTGTTTGAGGTCCACGAGCCTCTTCTGCAAGACTGGGTAGCGGGTGTACATGAGATTGTGCAGGATGCAGCAAGCTTCCATGATCCTCCTCATGGTCTCTGGGCAATGCTGCATGGTGGTGAGAAGTACCTGGAACCTGTTGGCCAGGATGCCAAAGGCGTTCTCCACCACCCGCCTTGCCCTGGACAGCCTGTAGTTGAAGATCCTCTCTTCACGGGTGAGGAGTCTGGAGGTGTAGGGCTTCATGAGGTAGGTTGTGAGGGAGAAGGCGTCATCCCCCACGATGAAGTAGGGCACATCTTGTGTGTTGTTGGGCAGGGGTTCTGGATCTGGGAAGCCCACGATGAGGTTGCCTTCCAGCCCCTCCTTGAGGTGACTGGCGTTGTATACCTAGGCATCTGAAGAGGAGCCGTTTCCTGAAGCATCGATGTACATGAACTTGTAGTCAGCATCGACCATGGTAAAGAGGATGATGCTGAAGAAGCCCTTGGAGTTGAAATAAGTGGACCCCGACTTGGCTGGAGATTTGCAGGCCACGTGCTTGCCATCTATGGCTCCAATGGTGTGTGGTAAGTTCCACTTCTGATACCACTGCTCTGCAACTTTCTTCCATCCTTCTTCAGTGGAGGGGTACTGGAGGAGCTCCTCCTTGTATTCTTCGATGATGATGGCCTGCACCACTTCTCTGACCACAATGCTGATGGTGTTGGATGGCACCCTCCAGCCGTACTGCATGCTCCTGTAGGAAGTCCCTGAGGCCAGGTGGAGCAGAGTGAGTGCCACCTTGAGCCCAGGTTCAAGGCTGGGGCGAAAGCTGGTGTTTGCCTTGGTCAACCTGGGTGTCAGGCGCTGCACAAGTTCGTCAAACATGGCTGGAGGCATCCTCATGAAGTTCTGGAACGCCCGAGTGTCTTCGCTCCTGAGCTCCACCATCAGCTTGTTGTACAGTCCATCCTCTGCTCTTCTGGCGAACCATCTTCGGACTCAGACTCTTTTTGGGTGGCTCCTTTTCTTCTCGCAGTAGTGTTCACAAAGCCTGCAGATGGCTTCGCACTGTTGCAGAACGATGGGGGCTGCCGAAAGGACTTTGTTACAATCCACGGTGGACATGACTGGATGCTGTGGAAGAGGCAGATGAAGGCTGCAGAGGTCTGCACCGCTGGGCTGCTGTTCTGAAAGTGAGATGCAGGCGAGTTGCTCCCCCTTTTTATAGGCAGGATAGGTTTTCCGCTAGGCATCCTCTAGGCATCCTCTAGGCATCCTCTAGACATCCTTAATATCCGAGATAGGTCCCCTCTGCGAACCTTTTTTCCCTTTTAAACGCTTTGTTTCCATTCTGCAACTGCTAGGCATCCATTCTGCTTCCTCCCTGCGTCTGGGTGGATGGAGTTGTGCGGATGCCTAGCGGACGCCTAACGGATATAGCGGATGCGTAACGGATGCGTAGCGGATGAGTAGCGGATGCGTAGTGGATGCAGAACGGACGAACTGGATACATTTTCCGTGCAAAAGTTTTAGGCAGCCCAAAACTTTCGGAGCAGATGAAACGTCCACAAACGGATGCTGGACGGATAGAGAGGAAGCCAAATGGAGGCAGTGAGTACATCGCGTTTTCGAACGGATGGCAAGGTTTTTTGTCTGTTTTACATTCTCTTTGCATCCGTTGGTTCAGTGTGACATGGGCTTTAAGAATTTAGCTGTGACATTCTCAACATAAACTGGATTTTAAAAAAAGCAGATTATTTCTACATGGTGACAATTATATGTGATATTGGAAAGACTCAGAAACCAAGGGACAAGGTATCCACAAAGAGAAATGCAGATACAATTGTAGAAAGACATTGGGTGACTTAGGGGCAGTCACTTTTTGCCCAATCTATTACAAGATAAGTGTTTTGGGAATGGAAAAATGGGAAGAAGAAATATACATGCTTTGAGTTTGTGAAGAAAAAGTGAGTTATAAAACCAACATGTAAATGAGGTAATGTCTGTTCTTGTGAGTAACTTTATCTTGGCCTCAACCCACATAGTTGCATTTTGCCTGCACAATTCACCACAAACCCTTGAGTAATTTAAAATACTCAAAACCTTTGGTGATCACAAGTGACCTTCCTGTGACTTAAAGAGGAGAGACTGTTGATCTTTGATTAAATATCTACTTCTAGTTGTGAAGTAAGCAATGGGAAGGACAGTCATGAACCATCTTAACAAATACCTTGGATTGAGCATCAGTCCCTTCTCCTATAAAACAGTTTGTATATCGAAGCTCAAATTGCATGACAAAATGTGATAGGGCCAAAAGGTTGGTGGCAGACCTTTTGTTTTTGAGGCTACAAAGTTCGTAAGTTTGAAATCATTTCTTTGTGATTGCTATATTGCACTAAGCCATGCTCATCTTAACTGTAGCTTATTCAAACCATCATAGTAGCTAGATAACCACCCAGGATCAAACATACCCAGCCACTGAATCATTTTGACTAACACTGATAATTATCTTCTACATCTACTACATCTGAAAGGGATCAAGAAAAAAGTAGAAGGTTATTATCCTATCCATTGCCTAAGATGTCCACCCACCCAACCCACTTTAATGACAGGAAGGACCCGAATCTGAATTTCTAATATTTATTATATATAACAGTTTAAAAAAATAAGATGAATGATTGTGCAAAATACATTTTACCCATCAGTCTATAATCAAGCAAGCATTAGGACCTTTCCTAATGAAAGGATAACCATACTTTCATTGGTATCAGGTGAGACAAGACAGATCCAATCAAAATAGACATTAAAAATTAATCTGAGGAAGACTACAACTTGATAACAATTCAGCTATCCATTAGCAGCTGCTAGTAAAGACCATCTCTTAAGGCTAGGTTCCACTGGCCGACGGACACAAAACATATGCCTAAAGGACACAGCGGACGAGCAAAATTTCGGGGGTGGCTCCATCCATTGTCATCTGCTCCAAAAAGTGGGGAAAATTTGCATAAACAGAACGGAAAAGAATGGAAAAGACCGGACATGGGTAGTATGTAGCGGGGATGTTAAACGGATGTTCATAGGAAGCCTAGCGGATAACAGCGGATGGAAGCAGATGACACCTCCGAAGGGGTTCCGGGGGAGAATTGCGAAGCAGATGCATATCGGAAGGGGCGGATGCATAGCGGATGAAGTGGATACATCATGGACGCACATAGGAAACAAAGCGGATGCCGCGTGGATGTATATCGGATGCAAAGCTTTCACTGCGCATGCGGGGAGTATGAATTGTGTCAGCTCTGCAGACATAAAAGGATGCAGCACGCATGCAGTCAGCATACAGGGAAAGACGTGGTGCCACATACATCTAGCAGGAACACCATGGTTCATCAGTCAGGCAAGAAGAGGAAGCCTGTACCTACTCATTACAGCCCTGGCAAGAAGGACAGAACCAGCATCCCACCCCCTGGCACTGACTCTGAACCTGCTGCTGCTGCTGCTACTGCTGCTGCTGCTCTGATGGACCAGCCCCAAGGCCCTCAAAGCCCTGCTGCTGAAGGCCCTGCTGGTCAAGCCCCTGAAGGCCCTGCTGGTCAAGCCCCTGAAGGCCCTGCTGCTCAAGCCCCTGAAGGCCCTGCTGCTCAAGCCCCTGAAGGCCCTGCTGAAGCCCCTGCCAGAGGGAGGAAGAGGCAAGGGAAGCAGAAGGGAGAGAGGAAACAGTACACCGTTTCCGAATAGCATGAGGATGAGGTGCTGGAATGGCTGAGGGAGAACGAGTACCTCTGGAGAAAGGGCCACAGACTCTATCGCGACACCAAGAAGAAGCAGGCAGCTTGGAGAGACAAGGCAGAGAGTCTGGGGTACACTGCAGAAGTACTTCTGGGATGGTGGAAGCACATGCACACCTGGTATGGCAAGCTACACCTCAAGAAATCCGGGCAGGCCGCTGTCAAGCTCACTGACCGGGAGATGTACATCATGGCCAAGCATAGTTTTCTGGAGGGTGAGATCCACCACTGAGGGGCAGCCCCTCTGCGACCCCTCTCCCTCAGACAGCCCACAGACAGCCAGTCCTCTTCCAGCCAAGAGCCAGCTACCCTGTCCAGGCAGGTGTCTTCAGAGGGCCCTACGGCAGAGACCCTCCTGACAGATGCACTCCCCGTGCTGGCAGACTTGGAGGATCCTGTGGAGGATGACGCCCTGCTGTCACAAATGGAGGAAGAAGCAGCAGCCACCAGAGGCCAACCCACCCCCACCCCCAGCTCCAGAGGATGCAGGCAGAGATGCAGACTGGAGGGCCAGAACCACAGTGTGCTGTTGGAGATCAGGGACACAATGAAGAACTTCTTTCTCAGCTGGTCCACTTGGACAGAGCATCCTCAGGCTGGAACACCTTCATAACCTACATGAGCCAGACCCTGAGGGACCTGCCTGAGGCCCAGTACCAGGAGATGAAGCAGAAGATCACAGCACTTCTGCACAACCCTCAAGGCCCAGCTGAAGCTGCTCCTACCCAGTCCAGGTCTGCTCCTCCATCCCAGGTGATGTCACAGCCCTTCCACGGCTTTCAACAGCCCCTCACCTTCCAAGGCTATGACTACCAGGACTTCCCACAGCAAAAACAGACCTTCCCAGTCCCAGGTTCATCGCACACCATAGACACCACTCCTCACCCAACTGCAGACCAGACAGCCCCACTACACTCCTCCTTCCTCCACCCCACAGCCTAGCCCATCAACAGACAATCTGTCATCAGTATTGGGCCTAACATCTCAAGTCCTTGATGAAGGGCCTCTCAACCTCACGGGACTGAGTTAGCTCCTGGATAGCTTCCTGAACACACCATCTCCTGTTGTACCCTTGGGGCCAAGCACCCCAATGGTGCCTCAGACCAGCACTCAAGCCACAGCCACCTCCACAGTCCCTGCCCGCTTGACAGCTGAGCCCATGGACATGACTCAGAGTGACTGAGAATAGTGTCAGAGACTGAGTTGTTAACTTGTTAAGTTTATCTTTGCTAAAGACACTTTACTTGGTTCATTTTGCTTATTTAATAAAGTCATAAAGTTAAGAAAGTTAATAAAGGTTATCTTTGCTTAAGACACTTAAGACACTTTACTTGGTTCATCTTGCTTATTTCATAAAGTCATAAAGTTTACCTAAGAAAGTTAATAAAGGTTATCTTTGCTTAAGACACTGAATACAGTTTACTTGGTTCCTTTTGCTTATTTAATAAAGTCATAAAGTTTACCTAAGAAAGTTGATAAAGGTTATCTTTGCTTAAGACATTTAGTTTACTTGGTTCATTTTTTTTACTTAATAAAGTGTTGGTGAAAACTTTTAAAAAATGGTTAAGCCTTTGCATGCTTGTGGGATAGATAAGGATAGTTGTGGGATAGATAAACCTCCAGTGCAAGCATAATGGGACTGTGTGGTCCACCATCCCAGCTGCCACACATATGGACCTTTTTATCAATAACAATTTATTCATTGATCAACACATTTCAAAATAAACAAAGCTCTTTATTTATGGCCTATTCACTGTTGGATCACTCAACATTCATGGCACAATCTCATCAGTGTTATGTGACAGCCTCAAGGAAGCATCCATTAATCATCTATCCTCCTGTCTTGCCACTCCACTGCTCCAGCTCAGGAGTTGTACCAGTGTCTCAGTAGGTTGCGCTGCTTCTTCCCTTTACATGAAGCTCTGTTGGGGCCTTGTACATCCACAGTGTCTATCAGGTTTTGTCCTTGCCTCCATTCACCAGGCTCCATATCCCCATTCCCTTGTTGACATTCCACAAGTCTGTTCTGCAACACCAGGTAGCGGTTGCGCATGAGATTGTGCAGGATGCATCAAGCTTCCACGATGCTCCTCACAGTCTGGGGCTCATGTTGCATGGTGGTGAGAAGTATCTGGAACCTGTTGGCCAGGATGCCAAAGGCGTTCTCCACCACCCGTCTTGCCCTGGACAGCCTGTAGTTGAAGATCCTCTCTTCACGGATGAGGTATCTTGAAGTGTACGGCTTCATGAGGTAGGTTCTGAGGGAGAAGGCATCATCACCAATGATGAAGTAGGGCACATGTTGTGTGTTATTGGGTAGGGGGTCTGGATCTGGAAAACCCATGATGAGGTTGCATTCCAGCCCATCCTTGAGGTCACTTGTGTTGTATACCTAGCCATCTGAAGCTGACCCATTGCCTGAAGCATCGATGTAGATGAACTTGTAGTCAGAGAGGATGATACTGAATAAGTCCTTGTAGTTGTAATAAGTGGACCCTGAGTTGGCTGGAGCTTTGCAGGCCATGTGCTTCCCATCTATGGCTCCAACGATGTGGAGAAAGTTCCTTCTTCTCCTTCTGTATAAAAGTTGAAACAGTCTGAACCGATTTTGGTTCTGGTGATGAATGAGCGCAGCTATCATACGGACTGTGTCATGATCCATGGTGGAGAACAATTGATGATGTGGAAGACCAAGACCAAGGATGAAGAGGTCTGTACACCACGGCTGCTGGACTCATACTGAGATCCAGATGATTTTCTCCCCCTTTTTATAGGAAATATCAGTTGTCCACTAGGTGTCCTTCTACATATTCTTGACATACTGCAGACATCCTAAATATACGAGATACATCCCAGATACAAACATTTTGTCCGTTTTAATCCTTTATATACGAAATGCGTACGCTTACATCCTTTCTATTTCCATGCTACTAACGCTGTGTAGACGTTCTGTGTATTTTTTGTTTCCTCCCTCTTTCCATTTTCAGCTGCAGCAGATGTGAGTTGAGGGGAAGGCCAAAGGATGCAGAGAAGATACAGCGGCCATTTAATGGATGATAACGGACATAGAATGTTTGTTGCCCGTACATGTTGCGGATGTACATTGTACGCGGCGGAAAGTTCATCTGCTCACAAAGTTTTGTGCAGCTCAAAACTTCTTGCACGGATGAAATCTCAGTGGACAGATGCTCGAGGGATAGAGCATATGAAACACGTATGCAGTGAGTACACAACGGATGCATAGCGTTTTCCAATGGATGGCAAGCTTTTTTTAACTTTTTACGTCCTCTTTGCATCCGTAAGTGCAGTGGGACCGGGGCTTTAAATGTAAAGTATATCATCTATAAGATTTCAAAAGTCCATCACATGGAAATGAAACCGGTGAAAATAGTTTCATCAATCTAACAACACATTAAAATAAGAGTATCAATGTTTCTTTATCATATACTAAAATATAACAATACCTACAAAATTGTTTTCTGTGGAATTTCTGTTAGAAGCTGGCAATAAAGGAATGTTTGTATGTATTTTCTGACCACTTAGTATGCTGAGCATAAAATAATCTCCTGTAACTAAAACCAGGTTTATCAAGTGAAAAGTAATAGCCATTATTGAGTATACTAATTACACAAACTAATTTGTTTGAATAAATTTGCATTCTTTTCATTAAATAAATTGTTCTTTTGTATTATCACTCAGGAAATGATTTGCAAATTGATGAATGCTTTCAGTTTCTGAAATGGAAAAGTTAGTTCATGAAACAACTGTGACCTAAAACCATCTTAGATGCATTATATTAAGCCATCATAGTATATTTACTTGTCATTCATTGAACAAACCATAACAGCAATGTCCATCTAGCATGCTAAATCAAAACCATACAAACCAATTCATGGCATAGTATAATGCACGAACAACAGCAAGAAATCAGACCATTGGTTAGTCAGCATTATATGTCTAGAATTGCTGGCAGGCTTAATTGGAGATATTGGGTTTATAGCAAAGTACATGCTCTACAAGTTACAGCCTTGAACATTAAAATGGATCAATAATACCTACTTGCAAAATATCGGAGAAACCATTTTTGTTTCACTTTGGGAAAATGAAGTCTTCCCATTTCTATATATAGGAAATATATTTCAAGACACAAGTTAAAAATATTATTGCTAGCTTACCAGACATTTTGCAGTAGTTTAGATTTTGAATTGTGAAGAGAAAATCCAGTAGATACTCTGTACTCAACAGAAATAACAGTGTGCAGGAAATGACTCTCCTACTTCTTATACAAGAAGAAGCCTTCATAGAATCTCAGAGTCAGACCAACCATCACCAGGTCAGTCATGAGGTTGATACCAAAGACACATCTCTCTGAATAGTCTTCTAAATTAGATCGAGGAATAAGAATATAAATGAATAAGAATGGAGAAGTAATTGATATAGTTTTAGACTTTATTATTTAGTGTGAACACCATTATGGAATTGTTGTAAAAAGTGGAAATTGTTTTTTTAATGTTTAAATGTTGAATAAATAAATTTATTCTCAAATAAATTTATTATTATTTATTATCTCTCTGTTGAGTTCCTTCCGCCACAAGTAACACAACAGCATTCCTACTTTGGCAACCAGTAAGGTGGCCAGTAGAGCTATTAAAATATTCTAAAAAGATGATTCACAAAGCTGCTTTGGGTAATATATTAAAACAGCCCCACTCAGGGTTGGGATTCTATCAGTAAGGCCTGGTTTGGGTGAACTGGTAGCTCCAACGATCAGCTGTTGGGGGCCCCCACCCACCCCATCTCTAGTCTGTGCTTTATTTCTGGGTTTTCCAGTTCAGCTGCTTCACGTGGCACAGCGGATTGTCACACATCAGCTGTTTTACACACAGGGCTTGCAGCAGAAGGTGAGTAGCAAATGCTATGTGCAAACCTGTTGTTACACTGGTTGAATCCCACCTCTGGTCCCACTTTCTTACAAAAAACTGAAGTTGTTCTTTAGTGAACCTAATCACTTTCCTTATATCCTCCAAAGGAAAGAGTCTCTTGCAGCAGCAGTTGTTTCAAAGAAAGAATAAAATGGGAGAGTGAAAAAGACAGACTGTTGCCTCAGCACATTACAAGCAACCCCAAATATGCAATACCTAGGGCAACATTGTCATGTGCCCATCCTTTGTTTATAACCAAGCGTATTGACATTCAATAAACAGCACTGTATAAAATTTCATTTCCCCTTGGGGAGAATTTAAGCTTCCTTTATTATTCCTTGGAAAAATTTAAGGCAAGCAAAAATGAAGATCAAAATGCAGTTGACCTTAGACATTATTAATGCCATTAAGAGGCTTGCTCTGCTAGGCCCATCTGTTACATCTAAGGCCAGCAATTCATTAACCTTATTAGTGCCAGGCTCCATAGTCCTGAACTGACCTTTCCCTGGTTAATAAAAGAAAGCCATTTCCAAGCATTTGTTTGAAAAGCTCATTAAAGAATTTGTAATAAAGGAAAAAGGGCTTGTCCAGTGCCAGTACTACTACTGTCCAGACATTTCAGGGTGATCATTTTCTGTCGGTTATATCTCAAAATACTTAGACTATTCCTTATTGTGACCCTTTCTAACAACCAAAGAAAATACAACATACACAAACACACACAAATCCACTTGCCAAGGTATGAGTAGTATACTGGAACAATATAACTCTTGTTATAGTATCTGATTTGTTTATTGCCAGTGAAATTTCCACTAACATCAAGTGTATTCACCCAATGCTCAGGAGATAAAATGATACAAATGCATAAAAAACAGGTAAGAGAAGTTACCACTTCACCATAGAAGCAAAGTTTGCTAAATGGCTAGGTTAGATTTTGATGTAAAGTATCAATCTACACTCTTCCTCACGGTACATGGAAATATCCTCTATAGATGGAAAGAAAATACAGCTTAATTTTCCTTATTTGTCCTGCTACAAAATGATATAATTTAATGATAGGCTTCTCTTCTAGGGAAGAAAAAATATTAGGAAGTCTAGGAATGAAAAGAGCTGCTTTTGACCCTCACTTGCCCACAAAGTTCACTAGGTGATTTTGAATCAATCAAAATTTTTTAACCCCTGTGTTTCTCAACCTAAGCAACTTTAAAATGTGTGGACTTCAACTCCCAGAATTCCCCATTCCTAAGCTTAACCTATCGTGTAGTGTTATTGTACAAATAAAATCAATACTTTCTCTTTTGCAGCTCAGCATTTGGAGAACAGTAATTTGGGCAGCTCCTGAAACAAAAGGGAAAGAGGAAGAACAGCATAACTGACATTTTCTAGCCACAGCCCATCTTTGCATTTCTATTTAATGTCTGCAAAAGGCATGAGTATACAACTGTACCATCTCTCTAGATGAATACTTTGCTTTTTGTATAATTACCATGTAAGCATTTTTCATAGCTTTTTTTTTCTGTTATCACTCTCCCTTCTCTATGAATCAATATATAAACTCTTGTCTGTAGTAGTATTTTATTTAAGCTTAGCTATTAATTTAGTGATAAAGGTCAAATTGTCCAGTGAGTACAACTATTGCTGTTTGAAGTACAAGGTAGAGATTTCTGAAACAATATTTATTGCCTTAAAATGATACCCCCCTAATACTATAGTCACAAATTCTTGAAATACCAAATGAAGAATAGATACCCAGAATGGTACCTCTGTTTAGAAGAACTCCTGAATAGGAGCACTCCACCTCTGTTGGTACAATTTCAAAGAAGACAGACAACTGTGTTAATCTCTCTTCAGCTTAATTTCCGTCTCTCCACAAATGATCATGTCATCAATTTAAATAGATTTAGATGTGACTAAAATCAAGAAGAGGAGATTGTCTCAGGATGCTGGGATGGAGGGATGAGATACAGGTCTCTAAGAGGTAATTTTGATTGTGAGGAGAGCAAGCAGAGAAAAGGAGAGAATGAATCTAGCAAAGCAGCCCTCTGGCCTGGCCCTAAGGATCAAATCCAATTCTACCAAGATATATATTAAGCCTTGTCTATCAAGGCTTTGCCCTTGAAAAGATGAATAATGATGAGGTTCACCTCATTCTGTTTTTCTCTAGAGAGAAAGTAGAACATTCACTTTTAAAGAAAAAGATAGAATTTGCATGGCTGCCTTGGAATGAAAATGCCTTCTATCACCTTCACTTTGAGTTAATCTGTTTAAAGTACTATCTGCCATTTTGCTAACTTGAAATTATTTAAATTTTAAAAAATAGATTCTAACTAGGAAGTTAGAGTACATGTATTAAATATTCTGATAGAATTACTGTACTTCATGTGTATTGCTTGGGAATTAAATGTAAAGATTTGCCTTTTATAACAAATTCCTCCTACAGCCAAATGATCCAGGGTTCCATATTGCTTTGCAAGCTACTCCATTCATTTTCCTATTTCCACTCCTCTTTGACCCACCAGCTCTGGTCTGCAAAAATCTTAATGGCTACTAGTGGCTGCAAAGCTAATTTTCTTATCTCTTTGTTGCTATATAGCAGTGGTCCCCAACCTTTTTTGTACCAGGTACCGGTTTCACAATTATTCATTCTTCCATGGACCGGTACCTGAGTAATGCGAGACTCCACCACCATTGGGACGGCTCTTCGTTCAAAGCGCCCCCCCCTCTTCGACGAAACTAAGGTGCGAGGATTCCTTCAGCACCCAAATGCCGCTTTCCAACCAAAAACCCGGAAGCACTTTCCAACTGAAAACCCGGTAGCAACCAAAAACCTGGAAGCGCTGTCGAAACAAGATGGCGGCACCCAAGCTTTGAGATCCGGTACAAAATGATCCACAGACTGGTACTGGTCCAGGGACCAGTGGTTGGGGACCCCTGCTATATAGTGTTCATTGGGATGTATGCAGGTCTGCCTGTTACAATCTTTGTCTGTCTTCTTTTAGGGTTGTATGTTCTGGCTTGCAGAATTTCCTCAGAGGACTTGTCTTTCAGATAAATATCTGATGTAGACTTTTACAGCTAATATCAATCAAGCAGCATATGGCTCTTATTCTGAAATTATTTGAGATTTCTCCAAAATAGGCCAATTTCAAGTCTATCTACACAATTAACAGCATGGGTCAGGGACAGGCCAGTCAGAAACCATTTCTCTTGGAATTGTTTTTTTAAAAAATAGATCGATCAGAACTCTACCTAGATGTGGAACAAATCAGAAACCAGTTTTCTTGGATTCCAATGATGTGAATCAATCACAACTCAGCTTGCCAGGTTTGAATCCAACAGCCAAGTCAGTCTCTGTTGAGTTGCTTGTGTGTTGTTGAGAAGCAAAATAGTTCATGGTATCTCTGAAGATGCTATCCACAGCTACTGGTGAAATATCAGAACACAAGAAAACTAGATAATGGCTTTTTGGCCTGAAAGCTTATCACCTCCTTTTTATATGTGTGTGTGGTACTAATAGTTAAATATTTCTGCTTTTAGAATAAATAAGATCAAATTGTTGCCTCAAAACTCAGGCATTCCAGGTTTCACATGGAGTAGATAACAATTTGATTCACAAATTTAAGAGAGAGAGAGAGACTCTTACATTTGCAAAGCAGCTTCTTGGCTCACCAGAAATTATGAATCAGCAAGTAATTCCTGCAAACAAAGTATTTATTAAGGAGGGTCAAGTATTTTTAATAGGGTACAGAAATAAATGATACATACCCTGGCTGCATTAACAGAGGGGTAGAATCAAGATCACAAGAATTGTTAGCACCACTTTATAATGCCTTGGTAATACCACACTTTGAATATTGTGTTCACTTTTGGTCACCACAATATTAAAAAGATGCTGAGACTCTAGAAAGAGAGCAAAGAATTCAACAAAGATGATTTGGTGACTGAAGGCTAAAACATGAAGAATGGTAACAGGAATTGGATATGTCCAGCATCATGGAAAGAAGGTTGACTCATGATAGCAGTGTTTCAATATCTAAGGGACTGCCATGAAGAAGAGGGGTAAAACTGAAGGCAGAAGAAGAAGTAATTGATGAAAAAAAATCAAGGAGAGAACCAGGAGAAATTTCCTGACAGAACAATCAATCAATGGAACAGTTTGCTTTCAGAAGTTGTGAGTGCTCCATAATGGGAGCTTTTGAAGACATTGGACAACCACTTACCTGAAATAGTATAGGATCATCCTGCTTGTGCAATGGGTTGGACTATAAGTTCTCCAAGATTCCTTCCAACTCTGTCATTCTGTTAAAACATGTTTGGTGTATGTGATAGAAAGCTAGCGATCGAACATAAAACACACTGTTTACAGGTGAGACTTGAACTAATAGAAATAATTGATTTTAGATAACATTCTACAAGTGGAAAATTTATGGATTACATAACTCCATTTCCCAGCTGGGTTTGTAGCTCTCTTAAAACTTGCAAGTGTATTCAAGGAATTTCAGAATACATTCTGTTGTTTAGTGCTAAAAAAAATTATTGCATATCAAAACAATGACCTTGGCTAAGAAGAAGAAAAAAAAACATGTTTTCCTGAAGTTTAAAAAAAGGGGCCTAGACTGTTAAAATGCTAATATCACCTTTTAAAATGCTAATAATGAAGCCTAAAACTCCATGTAACAAAGGTATGGTAACACCTCTCAAAAACATAACAGTAGATATTTGAAAAGAAGTCCTAATAATTATAAAATGTGGAAGAAAACCATGTTGACATTGCCAGACTGAAAATTTACCAAGTAATAGTATTTCAGAGAAGGCATATTGTTCCTGGGATTTTTTTATTCCCCCATCCGGGGTGGTTGTTTTTAGTCTGAGCATTTTAAACCTACCTTTCAATTAAGAACTCCCAGAGGGATTTGCACACTATGTATAAAGAATGGGGAAGCCCATGTCACACTGCCCAACGGATGCAAAAAGGACACAACGGACGAGCAAAATGTTCCTTCCGTTGTTATCCACTCTCAAAAGGGGCAAAAATTTGCATAACCGGAGCGGATAACATGGACACGGGGAGGACGCAGAGCGGATACAAAACGGATGAGGAACGGAAACCCAGCGGATGGGAGCGGATGGGAGCAGATGGCACATCCGCTGGGCTTCCAGGGGGCCTCAGCAAAGCAGACGTGGAACGGATACAGCGGATGCACAGCGGACACAGAACGGATGAAGCGGATGCACAGCGGATGCACAGCAGAAGCCTAATGGATGCCTGGCGTTAATTGCGCATGCGGGGAGGATGCATTGCGTCAGCCCCACAGATATAACAGAAGCAGCTCAGAAGCAGGTCGCCATTCAGAGGAAAGACCTGCTGCCAGACGGATTGGCTGCCTTGCCTGCCCTGCCAGCATGTCTGCCTGCAAGCCTTGGTGCCAGCCTTGGTGCCAGCCTTGGTGCCAGCCTTGCTGCCAGACTTGCTGCCAGCCTGCCTGCAAGCCTTGCTGCCAGCCGGTCTGGCTGCCAGCCTTGGTTCATGTCTGCCTGCCAGCCTTGGTGCCTGCCTGCCAGCCTTTCTGCCAGCCTTCCTGAGAGCCTTGCTGCCTGCCTGCCTGCCAGCCTTCCTGACAGCCTTGGTGCCTGCCTCCCTGACAGCCTTCCTGCCAGCCTTGGTGACTTCCTCCCTGCCAGCCTTCCTGCCAGCCTTGGTTCCTGCCAGCCTCCCTGCCAGCCAGCAACCCCACAACCATGCGGAAGCACAGCAAGCCTCAGCCATCTGCTGCCAGCCCTTGCAAGAGGGACAGGGCTACCATCCCGCCCCCTGGCACTCACTCTGGTTCTGTTGGGGCTTCTGCAGCACGGGCTCGCTCTTCTGGGGCTGGGGCTTCTGCTGCTTCTGCTTCTGGAGGAGCTGATGACAAGCACTCCAGCACCAGCCACCTCCACAGCACCTGGACCCTTCACCCCTGAGACTGAGAGACCAAGAAGAGTGCCAGAGACTCATTTTTGTTTTATAGCTTGTTGTTAATAAAGTCTATTTATGATTCACACACTTGCTTCATTTCTTTTTTTAATAAAGTCTTGGTGGAAACTTTTAGAAATGGTTTAAGCCTTTGCATTCTTGTGGGATGGGTAAGGATAGCTTTGGAATGGGTTAGGATACCTGTGGGATGGGTAATAGCTATGGGATGGGTTAGGATAGCAGTGGGATAGATAAACCTCCAGTGCAAGCATAGTGGGACTGTATGGTCCACCCTCCCAGGTGCCATACCTATGGCCCTTTATTATCAATAATAATGTAATAATTATCCACACATGTCAACATAAACAAAACTCTTTATTAAATGCCCTGTTCATTGTAGGCCAACCAAACATACATGGCCCAATCTCAACCGTGTGATGAGACAGGCTGAAGGAAGCATCCATTAAGCATCTACCATCCTGTCTTGCCACTCCACTGCTCCAGCTGGGGAGTTGCACCAGTGTCTAAGGAGTTTGTGCTGCTTCTTTGCTTCATGTGAGGCTCTGTTGGGGCCTTGCACATCCTCAGTGTCGATCAGGTTTTGCCCTTGCCTCCATTCCCCAGGCTCCATGTCCCCATTGCCTTGTTGGAGGTCCACAAGCCTGTTCTGCAAGACTGGGTAGCGGGTGCGCATGAGATTGTGCAGGATGCAGCAAGCTTCCATGATCCTCCTCACGGTCTCTGGGCAATGCTGCATGATGGTGAGAAGTACCTGGAACCTGTTGGCCAGGATGCCAAAGGCGTTCTCCACCACCCGCCTTGCCCTGGACAGCCTGTAGTTGAAGATCCTCTCTTCACGGGTGAGGAGTCTGGAGGTGTAGGGCTTCATGAGGTGGGTTGTGAGGGAGAAGGCGTCATCCCCCACGATGAAGTAGGGCACATCTTGTGTGTTGTTGGGCAGGGGTTCTGGATCTGGGAAGCCCACAATGAGGTTGCGTTCCAGCTCCTCCTTGAGGTGACTGGTGTTGTATACCTGGGCATCTGAAGATGAGCCGTTGCCTGAAGCATCGATGTACATGAACTTGTAGTCAGCATCAACCATGGTGAAGAGGATGATGCAGAAGAAGCCCTTGGAGTTGAAATAAGTGGAGCCCAACTTGGCTGGAGCTTTGCAGGCCACGTGCTTGCCATCTATGGCTCCAACGGTGTGGGGGAAGTTCCACTTCTGATACCACTGCTCTGCAACTTTCTTCCATCCTTCTTCAATGGAGGGGTACTGGAGGAGCTCCTCCTTGTATTCTTCGATGATGGCCTGCACCACTTCTCTGACCACAGTGCTGATGGTGTTGGATGGCGTTGCTGATGGTGTTGCTCCCCCTATTTATAGGAAATATAGGTTTTCCGCTAGGCATCCTCTAGGCATCCTCTAGGCATCCTCTAGACATCCTTAATATCTGAGATAGGTCCCCTCTGTGAACGTTTTTTCCATTTTAAACGCTTTGTTTCCGTGCTGCATCCGTTCTGCATCTGTTCCGCATCCGTTCTGCTTCCTCCCTGCGTCCAAGCGGATGCGAGTTGCGTGGATGCACAGCGGATGCCTAGCAGATATAGTGGATGCGTAACGGATGCGTAACGGATGCCTAGCGGATGTGTAGCGGATGCAGAATGGACGAACTGGATACATTTTCCACGCAAACGTTTTGGGCAGCCCAAAACTTTTGGAGCGGATGAAACGTCAATAAACGGATGCTGGACGGATAGAGAGGAAGCAAAACGGAGGCAGTGAGTACATCGCGTTTTCCAATGGATGGCAAGCTTTTTTCTCCGTTTTACATCCTCTTTGCATCCGTTGGTTCAGTGTGACATGGGCTTAAGATAAAAGAGAAGATAAGCAAACTCAGGAATTACTTCTGAATATTGTATAATAAACAGCTTTTATATAATAATCAGTTGGATACAGTCCTGGAATTTGGAAAAAGTGCTAGATTTTTGTGTAATTGTAAAAGTAATGAAGGCAGACTTCTGATTCTTTTTTCTATCACATTATGAAAAAAACATTGTCCCTAATTTATTTTTCTATAAATGCAATTTTTTGTTAGTAGCTGAGGGGACTTTTTTTAAAAAATTGAGAAATCATAATGAATGATGCTCACAATACATATGAATGGAGCAGAGTTGGGGGCACAGTTATGTAGATTACTGGTTAATTGTGACTCTGTGTATTTTAGGACAAAATAGGACTAACAGATTGAGAATGGCAAAAAACTGTACTATAAGTACTCAGCCATCCTCATCTGAAGGAGTTCCATGGGCCACAAAGGGGTGTTTAGAGGCTGGATGTGACTCTGGGGATACAGTTATGCTACTTCTTTTTCCATAGGATACTGAGAGGGGAATGCAAAGCTAGGACACAACTGATGGGAGAAAGCAGGGCTGAATAATGCAGGCCAAGAGCAGACTATGGGGATGTAGTAACGATTCAGGAGTGCTGAGATAGTTATTTACATATTTTTGTTGCTACTAAAAACAAAGGTCTATCTGTTTACATCAGGCATCAACAGTTGTTCTTTTTATGTTCCAAGACATTTCCTCAAGAGCTGTTGCCAGCCCACTTCAAATTTTCTCCTTGTTCCATATTAGCATTCTTGGAATACCCTCACCTGATTGGTTAATACGGACCACACTGTGATTGGATGAAAGAACGACAGTGATTGGTTAGTAAAAAATCAACTGCGATTGGCCACTCCGATCATGGGAGATTCAGAAAGCTGTCATTGGATGCGAGCCGCCAGCAAGCTCTATAAGCAGGGCTGCCGCGGATTGTAGGTCTAACACAGATCTATACCTTTTAATAAAGAGCTGAAGTTATGCTGGTCTCGAATCAATTTTTTCCCGTGCTTCTACACTGGTGACGAAGGTGGGATTCTGAGACAAAGAGACCAGTCGAGCATGTGGCAACCGAGCTGAACAACCAACGATATGGTCGGCAGAAACTCGCTACCCGCACCCTTCGATCAGGCAACCAAGGACTGGGAATCATACTTCGATCGATTCCTCATGTTCCTCGAGAGCAACAACTTGAAAGATACAAACAACCACAGGAAGAGAGCTGTGTTCCTGACCCACTGTGGGCCCGCAGTGTTCAAGATGACCAAAGCGTTGGCCAAGCCTGAAGACATAAAAGAGATGGCATGGCCAGACCGAGACCAGCAACTCCAAAACCACTATGCCCCGGACGTTCCCAACCTAATCCGGAGACATGAGTTATACTGACGGGATCAGAAGGACAGAGAGAGCATTGGGGACTTCGTGGCAGCCCAAAGAAACATCGGGGGGGTGTGCAGTTTCTCCAACATGGATGAGGCTCTGAGAAACCATGTGGTTCTCTGATTAAAAGATCCCATACTCCAGAGCAGGCTAATGGCTCAGGCAGACATTATGGTCACCGAGGCCATTGCTGAAGCCACCGCAGCCGAGGCCACAAAGAAGTCAGCGGCCAAGATGCGGCAAATGAATGCAAGGGACCAGCAAATAACTTAGGAAGCCAACTCATCACCAGAGAAAAGACCCAAGGTTGGTCACAAAGCCACAACAGCACACCACGAGGACGTCGATTCCTCCCCCAATACCAAAGATGATGAGGAGGAGATCCACAGATTGCAAGCAGAGTGAGACCGACGTAGAGCAGAGAGGTCATAAGTTGGGTTTTCAGAGCGCCGGATACGGCGGCGACCACCCCCATTCAGAGTGCCAGTTCTTAGACACCAGTACTGTGAGAAACAGGGGCACATCGCCAAGCTCTGCCACAACAAACGAAACTAGAGCTCAAGGCGACGCGACAACATGCCCCCCAGGAACCAGGACAAATATACAGAGAACCGTTGGAACCATGAGGGCCGAAGCAAGTGGCTCACTGAAGCCCGACAGAGAGAAGAGACACACCAAACAGTCACCATGGGCACACAAACAACACCAACGCCAGAAAGGTGCACATGCAGGTCAGCATCGAAGGCAGGCCATGCAACATGGAAGTGGATTCCGGAACCTACCTCTCCATGGTATCATGGGACGCAATCAAACGGTTAGTGCCCAGCTTACAAAAACGGGAGCTGGAGAGTCAAAAACTAACCATAAAAGACTACCAGGGGAACTGGATCCCCGTGATAGGAATTGGACATTTCCATGTTACGTTCAAGAATCATGGGAAAGTACTGCCACGAACCATCATGGACAGAGACGGCCCAAGCCTGCTGGGACTGGAATGGTTTGCGCCATTAGGAATCGAGGTGACAGCCATCAACCACGTCGAGCAAACAGACTGGGAGGAGGAACTCATGAAGGACTTCCAAGAAGTTTTTGACAGACAATTAGGCAAGTACCTGGGGTCCCCAATATCATTTAATGTGAACCCCAACATTGCCCCAATCCGTCTTAAACCGAGGCGAGTTCCATTCACACTCAAGCCAAAAATCAATGAGCAACTAGACAACCTCATCGCGCAAGGGGTCCTGGAGCCAATAGATCACACACGCTGGGAGATCCCAATAGTCACCCCAATTAAACCAGACAGGTCAGTGAGAATTTGTGGTGACTACAAGGCAACCCTAAATAATGCACTGCAACAGAGTGCGTACCCAGTTCCAGCACCCAGTGGTACAGCACCTCCTACACTCACTTGGGGGAGGGAAAGTTTTTGCGAAGCTCGACCTGGCGCAGGCATACCAGCAGCTGCCAGTCGACACTGAAACTGCAGAAGCGCAAACCATCGTGACCCACAGGGGGGCTTTCCAGTGCAAAAGACTCCAATTTGGAGTTAGTGTGGTTCCAGGAACAATTACTTCAAGGCATAAAAGGAGTAGTGCCATATTTCGATGATGTCTTGGTAGCAGCCAAAAACAAAAGACTATTGGGGAGCCACCTCAAGGAAGTCCTGCAGAAGTTTAAAAACGCAGGACGAAAAGTAAAAAAAGAAAAGTGCCAGCTATGCACTGAAAAAGTAGAGTTCCTGGGATACCTAGTGGATAAAGACGGAATTCACCCCACAGAGAAAAAGATTAAAGCGATCAAGTAAGCCCCAAGACCACAAAATAAAGCAGAGTTACAGGCTTTCCGAGGACTAATGAACTTTTACAATGTTTTTTGCCACAAAAGGCAACGACGGCAGAACCTCTGCATAGGTTACTTGACAAAACAGCCACCTGGTCCTAAGGCAAGCGGGAAGAAGCTGCATTCTGAAAAATAAAAAATCTCCTCACATCGGAATCAGTCCTCATCCAATACAGCAAAACCCTACCACTAACGGTGACTTGCGATGCCTCACCATTTGGCATCGGAGCCATACTGAGCCATACTCTGCCAGATGGGAGAGAAGCACCGATTGCATATTTCTCTAAGACATTATCAAAGGCAGAAAGGAACTATAGCCAGCTCGGCAAGGAGGCACTAGCGGCAGTCACCAGCATGAAGCGGTTTCACGAATACCTGTACGGTAGGAACTTCATCCTTATCACCGATCACAAACCACTCCTGGGGATCCTGGCAGGGAACAAGGCCACCCCTAACATCTTGTTACCCCGGATGAGGAGGTGGTCCGAGTTCCTTGCCGCCTACAACTACCAGCTAATACATCGCCCGGCAAAAGCATCTTGCACGCCGATGCATTAAGCCGTTTCCCCCTGCTGGATCCAGAGGATGACCCAGCACCCACCACATCCACCCTGCAAATAGAGACACTGTCCAACCTGCCAACGACTGTGTCAGACATTGCTAGAGAGACAATCAAAGATGGGAAACTGGCATGGGTTTTGAGCTGGGTAGGAAAAGGGTGGCCGGAAACCAAGAGGAGCGACCAGTTTAAACCTTTCCAGAAGCGGCAGACTGAACTATTTTCTCAAAAGGGATGCATTTTATGGGGCGACAGAGTGGTGGTTCCACAAACATTACAAACAAGAATATTGCACATGTTGCACAAGGGACACCCAGGCATCGTAAAAATGAAATCCCTGGCCACAAGCTACATTTGGTGGCCAGAGATGGACAAAACCATCAAGACATGGGTGGCAACATGTGATAAATGTCAAAGATCCAGGCCAAACCCTCCCTCAGCACCAACCCTCAAGTGGGAAACACCCAGGGGCCCATGGTCAAGGGTCCACATATATTTTGTGGGACCCACAAAAGGACACACCTTTTTAATCACAGTTGACACTTACTCCAACTGATTAGAAGTAAGCATTATGCAATCTACAACAGAAGCAGTCATCAAAAAAGTAACTAAGCTTTTTGCCACCCATGGACTACCAGACTTGCTTGTCTCTGACAATGGGCCACAATTCACGGTGTTGGCGTTCAAACAATTTCTCGCCGAACGGGGCATACGGCATGCATTGGCAGTGCCCGCTCATCCAGCGGCGAACAGGTGGGCAGAACAAATGGTCAGATACACGAAAGACGCCCTAGAAAAAATGGACACAGGGAGCATGCACGAAAAAATAAATAAAGTACGAACAATACAACATATAATACCCAGGTCAAAAACCAACAAAAGCCCAGCAGAGCTCCTGATGGGAAGAAAACTCCGATCCCACCTAGACAGACTGCACCCAACATATAATTCTGAAAAACCACCAGACTCGTCTAGCAGGTACCGCACATTTAATCTGGGAGATGCAGTTTATGCTAAAAAATTTTCAGGGGACCCACTCTGGGTACCTGCCAAGATAACCCAGGTGACAGGTCCCCAGTCATACCGGCTAGAAACGGAGGATGGAAGGAATTGTAAATGACATATCGACCAACTAAGATCGAGAGCAACCTCCAACAGTATGAGCAACACACAAACACCACAAAAAGACTTAAATAAAAAAAACTAGAGGGGGGGGGAGAAACCCCAAACAATTACCAAAAGGAAGGAGAAAATCCTCCCACAGCACAGCGGCAAACCGAACATGCCTAACCAACACAAACTGAGCAACCAACACCAACACCAATAAAGAAAGAAAGAAACCAACAACACTTATCAGCAAACGAAGGCAGCAGAAGGGAACCAACAGAAGACGACCCACACGGAACCTCGCCTGGAAGAAACAACCAAGCCAGTTCAACCAGCCTGGAAAGACCGGCCAGTAACAGAAAAGCTGACAACTCAACTGACCCCAGTAGACCGGGTGGGAGTTGCAGCGAAAGGCCTGACTCACCTTTCCAGGCGGTTCCATACAGAAGAGCAGGAGCGACAAAGATCCCATCCGAACTGGCTGAAGACCACGCAACAACTGAGCTGCGCAGGTCAAGTAGGCAGGTTAAAAGCCCCGCCTACCTACGGGACTACGTCACATAGGATGGACCAAACCAAGAGGGGAGGGCTGTTCCATATTAGCACTCTTGGAATACCCTCACCTGATTGGTTAATAGGGACCGCACTGTGATTGGACGAAAGAACGACAGTGATTGGTTAGTAAAGAATCAACTGTGATTGGCCGCGCCGATCATGGGAGATTCAGAAAGCTGTCATTGGATGCGAGCCGCCGACAAGCTCTATAAGAAGGGCTGCCATGGCTTGCAGGTCTAACACAGATCTATACCTTTTAATAAAGAGCTGAAGTTACGCTGGTCTCGAGTCTCTTTTTCCCCGCACTTCTACACCCCTCCTCATGTTATTTATCACTATTCAGGAACTTTAGGTGATATTTTAAAGCGCTCTTTTCCTCCTATTATTTCCCACCCCAGTATTGGGCTGAAGGGAAGTGACTGGCCACTAAAAAAGTCACTTTGCTCTTCTGGATGAGGTAGCCTTAACCTTGGATCTCTGTACTCCTAGTTTAAAACTTTAATCACTCTACTACAAAGTTCTCCATATCCAACTTACTGCAAGAATGAAATGGAGTTCAATCTCATATTTCCTAGCATATAATACAGCTTTAAATTTCCTTTTCTATGTGAAGAAATATTGACTCAGATCACTCTGATAATATTCAGTTCTAGTAGATAGTATTTGGGTGAAAAAAACATTCTATTCTATGAAATCTATCATATTGTCAAGTTGAGAAAAGATAAAATTTACCACTGAACTGATTGCAATCTCTTATATGTTGATTCTTATCTGATCAAATTAACATTTTGTGACACTCTAAGATGGTAAAATTATCATCTTGCAAATTATCTTAATTGTAAAACAAATTATCATGACTGAAGTGGACTGCTAGAACACAGTTTGCAGCTTAGTGTCTGTAAGAAGAAACTGAAATTAATTAGCTATTTGTCAGCCATCTTTGAAGATGAAAGGTGCCATTATTATGAGATAACAACAGTAACATTTCAAATCACAGTGTAACATCTTCAAGTCATTATAGAAAACTAAGTAAGGAAAGTATTATTGATTCATCTGTTTTGCCCAAATTATCTTAACGAAAGTCTTCTAAGACGGAAAAAAAATAAAAAGCTTTAAATTTCTTTTTCTATGTGAACAAACATTAACTCATATCACTAACGAACAAATGATTTTTAAAAATTATTATTCTGAGATCTTTTGGAGCCTGAGGGTATAACTAGATAGAGAATTGAATTTTATTTCAATACTGATAACAGGACTGTATCCTCTCTGGTTTGGGCCCATTACTATTTCTTAGTCTAGCCTTCAACCTCACAAAATGGCAAAACTGACAGAATAAAATGTAGATCTCCATGGAAGCTTCCTTAAGCTTCTAGAAAAAGGCAGGATAACAATCTAACCCAGAGGTCTTCGACCTTGGCAATTTTAAAGCCTATAGACCTCAACTCCCAGAATTTGTCAGCCAACATGGCTGGCTGAGGAATTCTGGGAATTGAAATCCACAGGCTTTAAAGTTGTCAAGGTTAGACATCCCTTAACTAACCAATAATAACAAAAAGGAATGTACAGCAAATTTACTAAGCATCCTACACCAAAAGGCTCAGATGCAACTGATTAAAAAACATATATTGGTGATGATCAATGGGATCAGCATCTTCAGCATCTTTTACTTCTACATCTTTTAATAGAGGCAAGCAGTTCCTTCCCTACCTAATATTACAGTTCTCATACACATTCCAAGGGTGTTTTACACTCATAAATTGCAACCCTTCCCATATATCTTGAGAATTAACTTTCCCCAAAAAGGACTGTCATCCCTGTTTTGTCATTTTATATATTTTCATTATCATCACTGATCAGTATACAACAATCAACAACAGAGGAGCAAAAACAGTTTGTAAGTAGTTCATTGGTGCAATCAAACTATGCCTCGCTTTGCAGATAGTATAAAAGAATTCAACCGTATCCATAGAGACCAGAATCCTACGAGTCTGATAATAACTCTATATAGAATAAATCAATGCTGTCTGGGTACTTCGTACAGTGGAGAATGATAAGATGGGCTTTTTGTATCCTTATTAAAAAATACAGCAGGGCATGGACTATTTTTCTGATAGAATATTCTCCATAGAGGCACAACCTTAGTTAAGTAGAATTTTTTGTATCTCCCCAAAAGAAACACTGTAGTCAGTACATTAAAGCAGGCTAAAGATAGTACCCTCCAGAGTTTAGTGATAGTTATATGGGTTAGGGCTGTATTGTTATTTTAACACGTAAGAAGTAATGAAAAACTTGATGACCTCATCCTACTTCTTGTAGAATGGAAGAACTTTCTTGCTGTTATTATCAATCCATTGCTGAACATCAGGTCTATTCTCGTATTGCTCTATGTACATTCAAATATACCAAGGCTACTCTACTGTTGCTTCGAAAGTGATTAGAGCACAGCAGAGGTGGGCTTCAATAATTTTAGCAAAGGACTCTCTGCCGGGTTGCTGGGTGGATGTGGTCATGGGGAGTGTTAAGCCTGGGTTCCCCAACCAGGGTTAGGGAGACAAGCTAAACAGAATGTGCAGCGTTAGTCAGATAGGCACACAGATAAATGAGTGAGCTAAGCTTGTATGTTTATTAACATACAGTAAAAATAACAGATACGCTTGTGCTATCAAGAATATAGTTTATTCCATTATAAGTTCATGGCATAGTCAAATAACAGTCCAATAGTCAAGTATCATGTAGTCAGTCCTTTCAGGGATATTCAGTTAGCAAAGTCCATGTAGAATATCCTATGTCAGTTCACTTACAAATCAGTCCTTTGTTGTCTCTCCCGTTCGAGCAATGCAGTCTTGATTACAAGCAGTAATCAGGGATCATCAAAGCCAGAGTGAGCAAGCTGTAGACTTGCTACTTTTATAGTGTTTTCATAACCACTCCCTTAATTACTATTCCACAGTTAAAGCTGCAGACACTTTAACATATACAACTATGATTCATAGTTATTATTTCACCTAAACCAGTTAGGGTAAACAATGTTATCCCTAACATTCTCCCCTTTTAGGTTAAATAATAACTATGAATCATTTACATCTTTAAATTATATTTTTCATCTTTAAATTATATTTCTCTTTAAACTTAATTGCTCCTTGAGCTTTTGTAAATTGGTCTGCAATGTTTTCTTCTGTCATGCAGTATTCCAATTTAATTAGTTCATTCTTCACTGATTCTCTAACATTTAAATATCTTAAATCAGTATGTTTTGATCTAGTTTTTACAGCAATACTAGTAGCTAACTTTATAGCTGCTTGGTTATCCTCGTACACAATAATGGAATCTTTTACAGTTATACCCATGTCTAATAATAATTGTTTGTAGAAAATCAAGTCAGTGCATAATAATGACAGACATGAAAATTCAGCTTCCATCGTGGACAAGCTAATATGCTGTTGTCTGATTGACCTCCATCCTATTAGTGTCTTACCAAATAATATAGCCATCCCAGATGTTGATTTTCTAGTGTTTATATCAGTTGCAAAACTTGCATCTGCATAGGCACTAAGACTCAAATCACCCTTTGGTTCTATATACAATGCATGGTTCATTGTTCCTTTTAGATATCTTAAAATTCTTTTTAATGATTGCCAATGACATTGTTTTGGATCTGAATTAAAACGTGCCAGCTGATTTACACTATAAGCTATATCTGGCCTTGACCAATTGCTTATATATGATAAGCTACCAATCAAAGATTGATATATGGACTTATCAAATTTGGGACTTTGATCATTAGTTTGGCAAACTTCCTGACTCATTGGAGTCTTTGCCAGTTTACAAAGTTCCATTTTAAACGTTTTAATTAATTGGCAAATTTTATCTTCTTGAGATATCTTAAAACCATTATTTGTTTTATTAATTGTCAATCCTAGATACCTTTTAATTTCGCCTAAATGCTTTAATTTTATCTTTTTGGCTAATAATGATATAATCTCATTAGCTTCATTATTAGTCTTAGTTATCAACGCAATATCATCTGTAAATAATAACAGTAATGACACCGTTCCATTATTTTCTCTTTTAAACACACACAGAACTGCTAAACCAGATTTAAAACCTATATTGTTTAACTCTTTCACAATATATTGGTTCCACTCAAACCCAGATTGTTTCAACCCATAAAGACTCTTTTTCAGTTTCCAACAATCATCACTATTTACTTTATTGTCATGTATGCCAATTGGTTTCCTTAAATATATAGTGTGTTGCAATGGTGCATGTAGATAAGCAGTTTCTACATCTAAATGGTTAATGACATAGTTTTTCTTAGCTGCCCACACTAATGCTGCTCTTAAAGATGTTGCTTTAAGGCTTGGTGCAAACACTTCATCGTAATCAGTTGCAGTTTGATTAAATCCTTGAGCTACTAACCTAGCTTTATGTGTAACAGTCCCATCATTTCCAGTTTTTACTTTAAATATCCATTTGCACCCAATGGATTTTTCTCCTGTAGGTAATTTGGCATCTTCATACACTTTCATTACCTTTAATGAATTTAGTTCTTTTTCCATTGCCTTTTGCCAATTCTCCTGATCCTTAGCAGGATACATCCTAAGTTCATCTACACTAGTTGGAACTTTAGTTACTTGGCAAACTATACTTGCTTGATACCTATCAGGTGGTCTAGTTACACGTGTAGTACGTCTAGGTATTATAGGACTTACTGGTGGACTTTCATTTTTTAATTGTTCTTGATTATGTAACTCTTCCTGATCAACTATTTCCTCTTGTTCTGGTCCTATTTGCTCTTTGTGGACTTCTTCTTTAATTGGACTCTTCTTATAGCTAATCTGATCTTTCTGCCTTTTGTAGGGTTCAATAATTACTTCATTATTTAAATCTTGCTCTAATCTATTCCATCCTATATGTTCTAGGAATTTTGCACTAGCACTGGTGTAAACTCTAGATGTTCCTGGTTCCCAGAATCTATAAGATCTATGATTAGATGTATATCCTACAAAAATTAATCTTTTAGCTCTATGCTGTCCTTTGTGTCTAAGTTGTGTAGGGATATGCACCCATGCTGGTGCTCCAAATGTGTGCATGTAACTTAAATCAGGTTTTGTACCATGCCACAGTGTGAATGGTAATTCACCTGTTGTTGAATTAACAACATTATTTAATATATGATTACCACACATTATTGCTTCTCCCCATAAATTGTCAGGTAATCCTGAATCAGACATCATAGTTCGTGCCATTGATTGTAATGTTTGGCCTCTTCTCTCTATAAAGGCATTATGTTGTGGCCTATATGGTGCAGACATTTTATGTTGAATACCTAACATTCTTAGTCTGTTCTGGAATTTATTATTTGTAAATTCTGTACCATTATCTGTTATGAGAGTTACTAATTTCTTTTTAGTTTTTCTTTCTGCAAATTTAATCCAATTAAATAGATTTTGATATGTTTCAGTTTTGCTCTTCATTAAATAGCAAAACCCATATCTAGAATAGTGGTCCATTATACTTAGTATGTTGCGAGCTCCTCCTACACTTGGTTTTTTCGGACCTATTAAATCAGCAAATACTACTTCTAAAGGCTCTTTAGTAGTAAATCCATCAACTCTATTAGCCGGTATAACCCTGCTCTTACTTTGATTACAGGCATTACATTGCAAATACTTATTACAAGATTTCAAACTTATTCCCTTAGATAATTCAACAGTTTTCTTAAGCATTTTAAAATTTAAATGCCCTAGCCTTCGATGTAACAAGTGAATACATTCGTCATGAGGTTTCTTATTTTCATAAATTGTGTTAGCCACCTTTAAACCATCATCATTTAACACATATAATCCACCTCTTAAAGATGCAGTAATTCTCTTATCTTCTTTTTCAATTATGCAGTTATCTCCCCTAAATGTAACTACATATCCTAGTTTAACCAAAATTCTAACTGAAATTAAATTAAACTTAAGTTGTGGTACATATAACATTTTTACATTCTCTTTTATAAAAGAACAATATGCTATACCTTGACCTTTAGCTTTCAGTTTCCAGCCATTGGCTAACGATATCTGCTGTGTACTCTGGGACATTTTAATAAAATTTTTGTTATCATTTGTTATACAATGGGATGCTCCACTGTCAACCACCCATAAATTATTTTTTACAGCTCCGTTAGTATACATGGCTAACTCTAAATTTTTATTTATTTTTTGATGATTTTTAGTATTCTGGCCAGCATTCTGGCGCTTTGCCTTTTTACAAAATCTTGCCAAATGTCCTCTTCCTCCACAATTAAAACACTTTTTAATTGCGTATGCAGTAGGAGATTCATTATCTTCTTTTTGAGGTTGCTTCCTCCTTAATTCATCTCTTTCAAGCCTTCTTCTGGCCTCTTCGATCAATCTGCCAGTTATATCAGTTAAAGTTAAATTTTCCTTTGGCAAAATTTCAAGTGAAGTTACGTAGTTATCATAACTTTCATCAAGGGAAGATAGAATTATGTAAACTTGGTGTAGTTCAGAGAAAATAAGTTCTTTCTCTTGCAGTTCGTGAAAAATGCTTTGCATAGTTTTCAAATGACTCAGCATATCACCATTTGTTTGGAGATGCGTCCTGAAAAGCTTCCGTGTTAGATTTATGTGAGCACCAACATTATCTCGAACATAAATCCTCTTCAGCTTCTGCCAACACCCAACAGCCGTTTTCTCTCCGTGGATATAAACAAGCTGTTGATCAGTTAAGGTTAACCCAATTATGCAAATGGCTTGTTGATTTTTATGCATAAATTCTTCTATCTTTAGTCTGTCTTTCTCATCCTCTGGATCCCATTCTTCTACGTTTGGTGGATTTTCAATTATGTTCCACAGACCTTCTCTTCGTAGAAGTAGACTACATTTTGTAGACCATGATACATAGTTTGTTCCATCCAGCTTGGATATAAGGGACAAACTTTGTAGATTGACTTGTGCCATGTTTTCTTATATGGATATATAAATATAATTAATAAAACACAGCTGTCTGTTTACTGTAATGTATAACAACACAAACTCTCACTTTTTACATAAATCTGTTTTATCCTATTTAAACTGACTTTGCAGCCTCTGGGCCCATAACCAGTGTTAAGCCTGGGTTCCCCAACCAGGGTTAGGGAGACAAGCTAAACAGAATGTGCAGCGTTAGTCAGATAGGCACACAGATAAATGAGTGAGCTAAGCTTGTATGTTTATTAACATACAGTAAAAATAAAAGATACGCTTGTGCTATCAAGAATATAGTTTATTCCATTATAAGTTCATGGCATAGTCAAATAACAGTCCAATAGTCAAGTATCATGTAGTCAGTCCATTCAGGGATATTCAGTTAGCAAAGTCCATGTAGAATATCCTATGTCAGTTCACTTACAAATCAGTCCTTTGTTGTCTCTCCCGTTCGAGCAATGCAGTCTTGATTACAAGCAGTAATCAGGAATCATCAAAGCCAGAGTGAGCAAGCTGTAGACTTGCTACTTTTATAGTGTTTTCATAACCACTCCCTTAATTACTATTCCACAGTTAAAGCTGCAGACACTTTAACATATACAACTATGATTCATAGTTATTATTTCACCTAAACCAGTTAGGGTAAACAGTGTTATCCCTAACAGGGAGTGTGGGCTAGTCAGCCTCCTGCACCATAGTGAAAACATCAACTCCATCAACCAATCAAGAAATGACAACACAGCCCACTTCCCCACCAGTATTTATAGAAAGGCAGCAGCTCAGATCATGCTTTGCTCACACAAGCATGAAACTGAAAGCACTAGCTTTTTTGTTTTTGTAGATTTTCACAGGTACACATATGTAGATCTATGTGTGTTTGGATCTTTTCCCATGTAAGATTAAGAGTATCTTGGTGACATTTAGGTGAGGTCCCTCTCGCCATCCTCAGGCTGGTGCTTTTGGCTTCATGCTAGTGCAAGCAGTGTGTCATCACACAACCCATTACCCAAGCCGTTACAACACAGGAGGGTAATGGAAAAGAGATCAAAACACAAACAGGAGATTACACTGCAGGACCCAGGATACCACAACAAAGAACATGCAAGGCCATCACACAACTCATTACCCAAGCCATTAAAACGCAGGAGGCTAATGGAAAAAAGATCATTACAAAACAAATGATCCAGGAGATTACAGTACAAGATGCGGGATGTCTCCACAACAAAACTCACAAAGCCATCACACAGCCCATTATACCAACATCAACTCCATCAACCAATCAAGAGGCAGCAGCACAGCCAACCAGCCCAGCACACGAGCCCCCCCCCTCCAGTATTTATAGAGAGATGGCAGGTCTAATCACACACTGCTTGCACTGGCACGAAGCCAAAAGCACCAGCCTGAGGATAGTGAGTGGAACCTCGCCAAAATATCACCAAGATACTCTTAATCTTCCATGGGACAAGACCCGAACACACCTATATATATATAGGTGTCTCCGAGAAACACAAAGCCAAAGACACAAGGCTGAAGATGATGAATGAGATTTTGTCGAAACGTTGCCAAGATAATTTTACGTGGGAGAAAACCCGAATAACCAAAGATCCACATACAAATACCCGTGAAAACTTCAGAAAATGTGTATATATATATATATATATATATATATATATATATATATATATGTGTGTGTGTGTGTGCTGTTTAGCTTCCTTCGGGTATTATCCCACGTCATTGTAGTTCTGTTAAAGTTGTAGCAACGTTTCAGCAGAATCTCATCTGCCATCCTCAGGCTTCTGTATAGAGTTAGTTCCTGGTTTCAAATTTGAGGCTGGTCCATTCTGATTGGCTGGGAGCCTGGATCTGTGTTCATTGGACTTGGAGTTTGATTGATTGGTGTTTCTGGTTTCTTCTGTCTGTTTTGTGGCTTTGATTGGGTGGCAACACTCTGTTCCTGTGTTGGAGGCTTTCAGTACAGCTTGGCTTCGTGTGAAAGGACGGCTGCTATCCATTAGGAAGCTAGGTTTCACCTGGGTGTCTGGTAGGGGGGTGTTTGAGTTGGAGGCATCAGAGGGAGTCTGTTTGTGCTCAGGTGTTTGTCTGTTTTGTGGTGTGGAGATCTTTCTATTTGAGAGTGCAGGCTTCCAAATGATTGACAGTCTGCTGGAATCATCTCTTCTATTCATGCTGTCAGGTCTTTTTTCAATCTCTATGGCTTCTCTGATGATTCTGTGGTTGGGGTTTTCTATAGTGGCTAGGGTTTTGGTGCCATTGAAGTTGATGTTGTGACCTGTGGTTTTCATGTGTTGGACTAGTGAGGAGGTGTGTTCCAGCTTTTTTACTGAATTTTTGTGTTCATTTTGGCGAGTACTTATTCTTCTATTGGTCTGTTCAATGTATGTGGCCGGGCATGATGTACAGGGAATTTCATATATGCCTTGGTTTTCCAGGTCAATTTTGTCTTTGGGGTTTCTAAGGATGGCTGCTATTTTTTTGTCTGTTTTGAAGGCAGTCTTGATGTGATGCCTGTGTAGTATCTTACTGATTTTATCTGTAGTACCTCTTATGTAGGACAAGACAGCTGTTCCATAGGTCTGTTGGTCTTCTAGGTCTCTGTTATGTCTTGGTGTGTTTTTATGGATCAAGTTGGTGATTTTGTTTTTTGGAAGCCATTGGCTGTCAATACTTCAGTCAGGGTGCCTAGTTCAGTCTTTATATGTGTCTTGTCTGCCAGGCGTTTGCTTCTGGTAATTAGTGTTTTCGCCACGGAATTTATCTGTGCTGGGTGGTGGTGGGATTGGGCGTTGAGGTAGCGGTTGGTGTGTGTTTTCTTCTGGTATCCGGTGTGTCCTAGTGTGCCATCTGTTCTTTTGTAGATTAGTACATCTAGGAATGGTAGTTGATTGTTTATTTCCATTTCCATGGTGAACTTGATTTTGGGGTGTGTGTTGTTTAGGTGTGTTAGGAAATTGTTTAGGTTTTCTTTTCCATGGGGCCAAATCACAAATGTGTCATCGATGTATCTTAGCCATAGTTTGGGTTTGTGGGTGGCATTAGCCAGGGCTCTGGATTTGAATTCTTCCATGAACAGGTTTGCAATGACGGGTGACAGCATGAATAGAAGAGATGATTCCAGCAGACTGTCAATCATTTGGAATCCTGCACTCTCAAATAGAAAGATCTCCACACCACAAAACAGACAAATACCTGAGCACAAACAGACTCCTTCTGATGCCTCCAATTCAAACACCCCCTCACCAGGCACCCAGGTGAAACCTAGCTTCCTAATGAATAGCAGCCGTCCTTTCACACGAAGCCAAGCTGCACTGAAAGCCTCCAACACAAGAACAGACTGTTGCCAGCCAATCAAAACCACAAAACAGACAGAAGAAACCAGAAACACCAATCAATCAAACTCCAAGTCCAGTGAACACAGACCCAGGCTCCTAGCCAATCAGAATAGACCAGCCTCGAATTTGAAACCAGAAGCTGTGAAACCCACATCCATACAGAAGCCTGATGATGGCAGATGAGATTCTGCTGAAACATTGCTACAACTTTAACAGCACTACAATGACGTGGGATAATACCCGAAGGAAGCTAAATAGCACGCATGTAAGTACCCGCGAAAGCTTAAAAAAAACAAATATATATATCTATGTATATGTGTGTGTGTGTGTGTGTGTGTGTGTGTATAAATTTCCTTTAAATGCAGGGACATTTGAGCCTCGTGAGATTTGAATTGCAGGCAGCCGGCAGTCAGCAGAAGTAGCCTGCAGTACTGTGCTCTAACCACTGCACCACTATGGCTCAATAAAATGTCAATGGCAAAAACTAAAATAATTTTTATTTATTTTAAATAATTAAATAGAATTATTAAATTGCCCCACAGTGAGTTGTCTTGTGGTGAGTTGGCCATGGTGAGTTGGCCATGGTGAGTTGGCTGCAGCAAGTTAGCTGTGGCAAGTTGTCCCATTCCCCCTGTGACTGTGAACCTTGCCCACCATATAGAAGGTTATGCTTTGAAACCTAACGGATTTTGCTGAGTTACTATTTTTCTTTTCCTTATCCAATTAGAATCAACTACACCGAAGGGCTTTCACTTCCTTAGCAAAACATCCCATGAACTGATCATTTTAACTTGCACCAAATTGAGCTGCCCTATCGCAAGCAGGCATGATAACTTCAGGCAACATCTTATAGAAGAGTGTAATTGTTCGTAAATAAAGTATAAGAAATTATTGCTTGCCTCTTCTGGCAAAGGAGCAACTAGACAGCATGAATAAATCCATATTACACTACTTGGATTCATTGATACAAATAAGAACATTGATTGAGAAAATGTTTTTGCTAACACCTAATGTGCCATTACTTAGATACCAATAAAGAAAACCAGATATGAATTTGGATGCAGCAATATATTATATGGCTCATACGCAGCTACAATATTGAACTTAATGAATGTTTTATTTTTATCTTGTTAGCTTAGAATTTTATTACCAAATAGTCTCAAGCATTAGTGTAATTATGTAAATAAATAAATAAATGATAAAGAATGAATGTGTCATACAAATTCATAAACATTCACCATGTTATTTGTAGGCAGAGCTACAATTCACTTTGAATAAAGCCATATGTTAGCCAGCTGAAGATCAAAATATTTCAAGCTTGAATCAAAAACTTCCAGCATACGTTAATTTTACTTGTCATGGACTTTTATTAAGTACTTTTTCCTTTTTGCCATAAAATCCTCTTACCCAAAGTTAAAAATACATGAAAAATGAAACAAAAGCAGTGGGGTGAACTATATGATATGAAATCTCAAAGGCAAATCGCTATCATTACCATTCTTTGCCATTGGCCTACTCTATACATTCAAGAAAGTGAAACTGCATGATATCTAAAATACAATTTGTTATGCCCTAGGCTTCCATTGTTTAATTTTGCATGAAAATGTCGATTGTGAATAATAGTTTGCAGCATTTTTAACCAAGGTTTCTCCTATTTTTAGCAAAGTCTTGGATCTACAGCAGTGGTTCCCAAAGTAGGTGATACCGCCCCCTGGGGGGTGGTAGGATGCCTTAGGGGGGCGCAAAGAGGTGGCAGGGGGGGCGTTCAAGGTGCTGGCCCTGCAGCTTCACCCATTGACTAGCACTGCTCCAGAGCCGGAACCTCCAATGCAGAAGCGGTGGCATGTTATGTGCCACCATGGCCGTGTTCAATGTGCCACCCCCTTGCTGCCTCTTAGCACCCCTCTGCTGGCCCCTTGGGGATGCTAAGAGGCAGCAGGGGGGCATTCGAGGTGCCGGTCCTGCAGGTTCACCCACTGACTGTAGCACCACTCTTGAGGCGGCGCCTCCAATGCAGAAGTGGTGGCACGTTATGTGCTGCCGCGGCAGCATCCAATGCACTGTCCCCCTGCCACCTCTTAGTGTCCCCAAGGGGGCCAGCAGAGAGGCGCTAAGAGGCAGCAGGGGGGCATTTGAGGCACCAGGCAGCCCTGCAGGTTCACCCATTGAGGCGCCGATTCCAGAGCGGTGCTACAGTCAATGGGTGAACCTGCAGGGCTGCCATCTCAAAAGCCCCCCTGCCACCTCTTAGTATCCGCAAGGGGGGCAGCAGAAGGTCACTAAGAGGCAGCAGGAGGTGGCACATCGAAGGTGGCTGCGGCGGCACATAACATGCCGCCACTTTCGCTTTGGAGGCGCTGGCTCCGGAACAGTGCTAGTCAATGGGTGAAACTGCAGGGCTGGCCGGCACCTCAAATGCCCCCCTGCTACCTTGTAGCTCCCCTCTGCCGGCCCACTTGGGGAGTCAAAGAGGCAGTAGGGGGGCGTTCGAGGCGCCAGCCCACAGGTTCACCCGTTGACTGTAGTAATGCTCCAGAACCAGTGCCTCGAATGTGGCAGCACGTTGGGAAAAGCTGCTGCCACCACTTTCTCCAAGTGCTGCCACTGTCGCATTCTGTCTGTCTGTCCATCCATCCATCCATCCATCCATCCATCCAAAAGGTCTGTCTGTTTGCCTGCCTGCCTTCCTGCCTACCTGCCTCTCTGTCTGTCTGTCTGTCTCTCTCTCTCTCTCTATCCATCCATCCATCCATGTTCAAAGCACCGGCCCCACAGGTACATCGGGAAAATAGAGCAAAGCCAGTCTGAGAGGGAGGGAGAGCAGGAAGGAGGGACGTAGGGATGGAAGGAGGGAGAGAGAGAGACAGAGAGACAGAGAGAAAGACCGGATGCATCAGATTGAATGAGGCCTAGTTTAGACTGAGGCCCTTTTCCACATTGAAACATTTTTGCCAGCACATTGAAACCTCTTTGGCTTCTATTAAAGGTTTTGTGGACGAAACATGGTCAAGACTATCAGGAAGCTCTTACATTTTGTTAAGGCTTTAAACAGGATCCATTGGACCAGATCTCCACCCTAAAAATTACTTTTCCCCAATGTATTACAGTGCTAATTCTGAAGAAGGCTAAACCAAAATGTACTGGTAAATTACAAGAACACACACACAGACACTCCCTTCTAACCCTGCTGGAGCAGGTGATTGGATTAGAATAGATATCTCATTATCTTTCTCCCTCCCTCCCTCCTCCTTCTTCATTTCTTTTTCTTTCTGTCCCTTCCTTCTACCCCCCTTTTCTTTGTCCCTTTTTCTTTCTTTCCCTTTTCTCTTTATTTTCTTCCTCTCTTCCTCTCTTTCTTTTCTCTCTCTCTTTCCCTCTCTCAGGCTCATCCCTTTGGATCAGGGGTTGCCAAACTCATAATTTTAAATCCTGAAGACCACTAATATGAATTTTGACTGACGGTGGCTTTCTAGTGTTGGTGGGAGAGAGAGAGAGAGAGAGAGAGAGGGAGGGAGGGAGGGAGGGAGAGAGAGAGAGGGCGGGAGAGATCTGATCCAACCTCTCTCTCTCCCTCTTTCACACACAGCCAGGCAAGTGTGGGATTTAGACCCCTGATCTAAAGCTGTCAAAACTCCAAAAACTGGTCAAGTAGCTCTGGGGAGAACAGTCATAAGTTAGAACACTTGCTAAACAACCAGTCATTAAGTGAAGACCACTTGTATTTGGTTTGCCAGTCACCTGGCCACGCCCACCCAGTCACATGACCTGCAAGCCACACCCACCCAGTCATGTGACCAGCAAACCAAACCCTCAAATTAGGCCACATCACAGAAATTTGAATCCCACCCCTGGGTGGGGGGCACTGAGGATGAGTTTGTAGCACCAAGGGGGCAATGGACCGAAAAAGTTTTGGGAACCACTGATCTACAGTACATAGGGGTTTACGTAGGAAAGCTGTGGTGAAGTATTTATTTGGTTTCCTCCCTCTTTGCTTCTATTTTTAACACAAATTAGACAACCTGTGATCTGTTGGATCATCTATTCAGAGATATTTCCTTACTTAAACAGAGAAACAAATAACTAAGGGCAAAGAAACCTGAAGTGGAAGCAACTTCTGACTTCCTACCTGCTTGTCCATGGCTGATTGCTGTCTGGCAGCAAATGGTGGGACAGGTCTGGAGGAGTTAGGATGGGAGCAATCTACTGAACCTTCAGGCAGTGGTGCAGTAGCATGGCAGAACTGAAGCAATAAATTTCAATCCCATAAGAATTATGGCCTCAAATTTTGGGCACATTCTGTAAGTTAGTCCACCTCAAATATCCTGGTTCAAAAATTGTTGCCCAATGATGCCCTGTTTCAGCCTGTTAAAGATTATAGACATAAGAATCAGTGGTGGGATTCATATTTTTTTACCACTGGTTCTGTGAGCATGGCTTGCTGGGCATGGCATGGCTTGATGGACATGACTTGGTGGGCGGGGCAGGGGAAGGACACTGTAAAATCTCCATTCCCCACCCCACATCTGGGGAAAGGTTACTGCAAAATCCCCATTTCCTCCCCACCCCACTGACCATTCTAGCTCCATTCTCCTATGCAGGGCAACAAAAGAAGACCCAGCCAATCAGCTGGGATTTAGGAGGCAGAGAATAGATGGGGGTGGGCCCAGTCGAAGGTGGCATTTGCCAGTTCTCCGAACTACTCAAAATTTCTGCTACTGGTTCTCCAGAATGATTTATTTATTTATTTGATTTGTCAATCGCTTACAAGATAATAGGTATAAGTATAAACATAATTATGAATACATGAAATGGATACATATAAGAAAAATAAAAAGAAACAATAGGACAGGGGCAGTAGGCATGTTTATGCACCTATGCATGCCTCTTAGGAAAGGGGTGAGGTCAATAGTAGACAGTCTAAAATTAAAGTTTTTGGGGTTTGGGGAAGAAACCACAGAGTCAGGTAGAGTATTCCAAACATTGACCACTCTGTTGCTGAAGTCGTATTTCCTGCAATCAAGTTTGGTGCAGTTTACCTTGAGTTTATATCTATTGTGTGCTCTTGTATTGTTATGGATGAAGCTGAAGCATTCATTGACAGGTAGGACATTGCAATGTATGATTTTAATACTATACTTAAATCGGGCCGAAGGCGGCATAGTTCTAGGTTTTCTAGGTCTAGAATTTCAAGTCTGATGGCACAAGGTATTCTGCAACGATTAGAGGAGTGAAGAACTCTTCTTGTGAAATATTTCTGGACTTTCTCAACTGTGTTAATATCAGTTACATAATGTGGGTTCCAGACTGATGAGCTGTATTCAAGTATTGGTCTAGCAAATGTTTTGTATGCTCTCATTAGTAGTGTGATATTACCAGAAAAAAAGCTACATAGGATTAGGTTAACAACTCTTGATGCCTTTTTGGCTATGTAGTTACAGTGGGCTCTAGCACTTAGGTCATTAGAGATGAGTACTCCAAGGTCCTTGATGGAGTTTGGAACCTCAACAAGTTCTTGACTATTCAGCTTGTATTTTATTTTCTGTTTTTTTTTTTTGCCAATATGTAAGACAGAGCATTTATTTGTTGAGATTTGAAGTTGCCATTTGATTGACCATTTTGATACATAATCAAGGTCTTTTTGGAGGATAGTAGTATTGTCTGTGTTGCTGAAGAGCTTTACATCATCAGCAAAGAGAACACAGTTGCTCTTAATATGATCACAGAGGTCATTTATATAGAGTATGAAGAGAGTTGGTCCTAAAACATTGCCTTGGGGCCACTGCCACTGTTGACAGGTAGAGAATTTGATGGGATGCTCCCAATTTTGACCATTTGTTGTCTGTTTGACAGGAATGCTTCTATCCAGTTATGCAGGTGTCCAGAGATACCATAAGATTTTAGTTTTAGTAGTAGTTTGACGTGTACTACTGAATCAAAGGCTTTACAGAAGTCTATGTAGATTGCATCTATTGCTTTGCCTTGATCGAGTTGTATAGTCCAGCAGTTGCCAAATTTTGGTGGGGCCCAGAGAAATCTCACCCCGAGAGCACCCCCACAAAGCAATTAATCCAGGCTGTGCAGAAGCACAAGGCTGCAGTGCCAACATGGCCCACGGGAACCCTCCCCGCCCACTCACTCTTTACCAAGTAAACTTGCCTGCTAAATTGATATTTTTCCTTTTTCCGACTATCATCTATTCTGCTGTGCCAGGAGATTTAGATTAGCTAAGAAACAGAAAATGGTTGGATTTCATGCTTTCTAGCTAGTCTTTAGATCTTTGGCTCAGCACAGCTGAACCTCCCTTAGGACTGAAGGTTTTCTTGCAAGCAAATTCAGTGCAAACTCACGGCAAGCAAATTTTTGAGACAGAGCTAGCCAATGCCAGATAGATAGATACCTGAATGATTCTGTGAGCAACTCAATCTTCCTGCTTTGCCTGATTTGGGGTAAAAGTTGTTCTTTTTTATAAAAAAATCAATATTTACATGCATGGTGTGTTGTGAGTTAATTTTGTGAGTTTGCTTGCAAAGCAAATTTTATGAGTTTGCTTGCAAGCAAATTTTATGTGACAGACTGAGCGAGCCAATGGCAGATAGATAAATTTCTGAATGAATCTGTGATTCTGTGAGCAATTCAATCTGCCTGCCTGCTTTGCCTGATTTTGGGTAAAAGTTGTTCTTTTTTATAAAAAAAATCAATATTTATATAAATATTTATAATATTTACATAGAAGCCATGCCCAGCCAGTCACATGCCCACAGAACTGGTTAGTGGTCCCTGGGATCTAAAATTATGAGTTTGGTGATCCCTGAGGTCCAAAAGTTTGGCAACCCCTGGTGTAGTCCATATGTTTTTGCAGTGTAAGAGTTTGCAGATTGCAGGATAGTTTTTTTCTGAAACTAAATTGTTTATTAGAGAGTAGGCTGTTTGTCTCTAAGTGGAGGATAATGGATTGGTTAATAATTGATTCCATGACTTCACAGGTGACACAGCATAAAGAGATTGGTCTGTAATTTTCAACTAGGCTGGGGTCTCCCTTTTTGAAGATGGAGATGACCATGGCTTGTGACCATAGTTTTGGCAAGGAGCAGGTCCTGAAAGATTTTTCAAAAATTATGCTTAGAGGTTTGGCTATGGCAGTGGATAGCTTTTTTAAGAAGTAGGCACATATTCCGTCCAGTCCAATAGATAGGGATGGTTTTAGATTGCGCAGTGCTTTTTCAACAATGTCTTCTGTAAAATCGATTAGATCATTGTAGTTGTCTGTGGTTCGACTAGGAAATACTGGGCACGACCCATTTCTGTTTACAAACACTGAGCCAAAGAATGTGTTAAAGAGATTGGCTTTAATGGTGTTGTCATTGCAGTCTTTAACACTAGGGTCCTTTCAGGAGTGGTCAGAACCTGCTGAATACCACCTCTGATGAGATCTTTTCTCCAGATCTTTTCACTTGTTAAGATGTATGAAGAAAAGAAAAATGGACAGGAAAAGAAAAAAGGTGGCAAAAGACTGATGATCAGTATAAATAAATTACAGAGTTGGAAGGGACTTTGGAGGTCTTCTAATCCAACCCCCTGCCTAGGCATGAAACCCTACACCACTTCATACAAATGGTTATCCAACATCTTTTAAAAAAACTTCCAGTGTTGGAGCATTCACAACTTCTGAAGGCAAGTTGTCCCACTGTTTAATTGTTCTAACTGTTAGGAAATTTCTCCTTAGTTTTAAGTTGCTTCTCTCCTTGATTGATTTCCACCTATTGCTTCTTGTTCTACCATCAGGTACTTTGGAGAATAGCTTAACTGCCTCTTCTTTGTAGCAGCCCCTGAGATATTACATATCATGTCACCCCTAGTCCTTCTTTTCATCAGACTAGACAAACCCAGTTCCAGCAACTGTTCTTTATATGGACTAGAATGAGAGTTGGACTAGAATGTGAGGATGTGATTTTATGGCTACAACATCATCCAAAATCATCATGAATTTTGCATATATTTTATAATATTTGAAATGGCCTAATAAAGATATTAGCCTAGTGTGGCTTTTGTTAAATGTATTTAATATGTGGGGTAAATTGTGCCTGGCAGTTACCTTGATCAGAAAAATTCAACAAATCTTTGTACAAAATCACATTAATCATTTTTAGATTTCAGGTTAAAATTTATTATGCATTCTTATAATATGGAAATACAACATATCTTCGTATGATTTGCATTCCTGTCTTGCACAGGTAAATATGACACAAAATAGAACCAAGGTGAGCTCTTAACTGAGTATATATAAATGATCACACAGAGAAAGACATACCCCTGAACAAATATATTAATGAATTAATTAATGAATTAATTAATGAATTAATAATGAATGAAATAAGATTACTTGGTTAATAGTTTAAAAGTCACACAATCACCCAAGAATCAATCACGTAATTAACTGAATTATCTAAATATAACTGATGAATTTCATAATTAACCTACTGAACTTGTTTGCTTGCATTAGCTGGGCATCAGTATAGGTGTAATATATGTTGAAATTAATATATTTCTTTTTCTTTTCTTTCCTTTCCATGTGGGATCCTTTAATATGAGCAGAGTGCATCTAAAACTTGTTCTCAAAGGAGGCTCATCTCAATTCTATTGTAGAACATCAGCACCTGCCCTTCTCCTAGAAGAATGAAATATTTTGAGGAATATTTTTAAAAAGGCAGAATATTATATTTCCCTAAATGAGAAATGGAGAAATGTGCTTTTGGAGACAGAAAAAAAGGCCCAAGTCTTTCTTAATAGCCCTAGCAGATATTTTGTACCCTTTAAGAAAGATTAGGACACCATATTCAGAAACCAGCCCCAGTCTCCGTGCCTCCAAGCAAAACCTGAGGAGGCCACCTTTTAGAAATGCAAATTTGGTAACCCATTCAAGACAGGATAATTTGAAACAAAGGCAGAATGGTAGGATTAGAAGCAACCCAGAACAGTCTGAACTTCAACCAAACCTAGGAGCTCAGGCAAACACCTAGGATTTACATTTCCTCTTTTGCCTATAGAGCCGTGATGGTGGACCTATGGCCCACATTCTGGAAGTGGCATGCAGAACCATTTCTGCTGGCACATGAGAGGTCACCCAGAAGAGCCCCACTGCGCATATGCACATGTACCATCATCTGACAGCTTAGTGTTGGGTATCTGACGTGCATGCACGGGGGTGCACAAGAGATGTGCAGTGCGCATGCAGAGACTGCAGCACATGGGGAGGTCTCATACACATGCATACAGACACATGGCGTGCAGTGGGGATTGCACACATGTGCACAGGGGGCATGAAGGGGCAGCACACATTGCCTTCTGGGTGCTGGCACACGAACATGTGTGCATGATTGCGCATGCAATTTTTTGCATGGGAGCCAAAAAAGGTTTGCCACCACTGCTATAAAGCCAACTATTACCCCTACATAACCTCTACATGACCCCATAGGAATCTGACAACAGCCAATAGAAAACATGTTTTGCATTGGAACAAGAAGCTCAGATACAAAGCTCAAAGATATAAAAATCCCTCAATCTCAACTCCATTTTGTCAGCACAAACCAAATGTGGTTCTGCTTCATTAATAAATGGACCTTCTTTTCAGTCTTCAGCCTTCATTTTGTTTCCAGTGCCTTTCTTCCAGCTTGGAACTGAACCAGATTGATATTTCTTCCCACAATATCTAAAAAAGTTTACTCCCAGGAGTGAAATCTGAGAAATAAAGCAAAACATGCAGTTTTAGCCCATGAGTTAAGGGCTTATTATGCAAAGCTTTGTCTCATGATTGGGAGATATGAAAACAGTCTGTCATTTCCTGTTGTAGATCCTCTAAGTAGCTGAAAACAAAAACTGGGATAAGGAATTACTAGGAGAGAAAAAAGGAAAACGCTGTATGGTTAAACTCCATTGATCAAAACCTTAAGTGACAAATCTGTGAACTTAACTAGAACCTTTCATGTAAATGAAGATAAGAACTAAAATATTGTTAGATATTTTCAGATGAAAAAGACAGGATATATCTTAAATTCCTCTTGTGAAATGATTTTATTTCCCCTGGGTATCATTTACCAATCAGACATTTTCTCTGCATGAAATTTGCTAGGCAGAGATGAATAGGGAGATAAAGAAATAGGTATTATTTAGTATTGCTGAGATGTTTGTTCTTCTAGTTCAAGTCCTCTGAGATGAATAAAAAACTGTAGGGAAATGAAAGTTCCTTTTGTGTGTTTTTTATATATGTAAAGAGTAGACAGAGGTATATTCAGCGGGTTCTGACTAGTTCTGGAGAACTGGTAGTGGAAATTTTGAGTAGTTCAGAGAACCGGCAAATACTACTTCTGACTGGCCCTGCTCCCATCTATTCTCTGCCCCCCGAGTCCTCCTGACTGGGTCTTCTTTTGTTGCCCTACACAGGAGAATGGAGCTGGAAAGCAGGTTAGTGGGAGGAGGAGGGAATGAGGATTTTGCAGTAACCTTCCCCTTCCACGTCTACCAAGCCACACCCACCAAGCCTGGGCCTCACCCACCAAGCCACGTCCACAGAACCAGTAGTAAAAAAATTTGAATTCCACCACTAAGAGCAGGACTTTCTGAGAACTGGCCACTGCTGATATAAGTCTCTTTTTGTAAATAAACAAAGCATTACTTCATGAGTGACTAGGCCCAGATGGGAGACCAACATACCTTGATCACATGATCCTGCTTTATTTTCTGTGTCATACTTCTAGGTCAGCCAATAACCATAATTCTCTGGACAGTATACCAGATATGAAAGAATGTTAATTTAATTTTAATTCCGGCTAGGATACATGTATCCTGAATTATTAATCAAATTGCTTCCTTTGTCCTCCAGGATATCATTCAGCCCCTCATTGCATCTTATTTTGTCATCAATGTGCCTGATCTCCAGCAAGTGGAAACCCAGGTTATTAATTTAGATAGAAATAGTATTATGTGTCATGAAAATTCAATAGGTGGAAAATGGATTGTTTTTCCTTCACTGATTATTTAGTGCCACATATCAGGGAGTTGCCATGGGCACAAAGAGATCCTCCCCTTCAGTGCTTTGAGTGTTAGCATTTTTTTTCAATGGGTTGCAAAACTCTTCACTTAGTATTGATAAACAACCTTAATAACATTGTATGGATTCGGAGAAGGCGGAGCTTCGTCTCGGTGCTACAGCTGCGATCTCAGGGCTCTGAGATCGCAGCTGATATTTTCGCCCCTGGTCGGTCCTAACGGACCTAAACCGTCCCGTAGAGACGGGGATCGTGAAGGGCACAGTCCCAGGATCCCAGAGATATCGCAAAATCTCTGGTTTGATCCGGGAGAAGCCCTTTTGCTGGCGGTGGAAAGGCAGCCTCCAAAGCTGCTGAAGTCAGGACAGCTCCGAAAAGAAAGTGGCTGGAGCGAGTGTGTGTCGGTTGGGTGAGAAACCTCTTTTGTATTGTAAATTGGTTGAGACCTGAAAGGATATCCTGAACAAAGAAGAAACCTGTGACTTTATTTTTGTTTGACTGGAATTGTTTGAGCGGCGTTTTTTAAAGTGATGTCAAATTGAGGCTTGGATTCTTTCCTTACTACTTCTTTTTCTGAGGAATTTAATGTGACTTTGTAAATAACCAGATTGAATTTTTTCTTATATATATTTTTATGCTTCTTTTGATTTTTTAATTTTCTTTAGGATAGAGGCCCCCTTTGTTTGTTTTTTTCTTTTCCTCTGAGTTTTGTATACATTACTCTTCTTTCTGGCTGGGGGGGGGAAAAGTATTAAGAGATCTTGCAACACTGCCAACTAGAGGCTTGAAAGTACTTTATTTGAATTGGGGAGAAATGTATAAACACTCCTTCTCAAGGACATTTTAATGTGATAAGATGAGGGAGAGCACAGAAAAATATTATTACAGGTGTTTTCCTGGACTCTTATCAATATTTCAACACTTGAGGCTTGGCTTTGAAGCTGCTGGAGAAGAGAGTCATAATAAGAGCCTTGGATAAATAAATAAAGTGCAGTGTGCAGTCTATACTCGCCAGCCTTTTTGTATATTTCAATTCTAGTAATATTTTTATTTTTGCTTTTTATTTTATCCTTTTTCTTCTTTGGTTTTGGGCCTTTTTACTATTGGATTTTTCCATTTTGGATCATAATTGACTACTCTATCAGATGGATTGAAGGTCAAAAAGAATTTGAAGTTTTTTGAAGCATTAAAGTGAAAAAAAAGTGAAAAAAAGAAGAAAGTGTTAAATGAAACAGACTGTGTGTATTTGGATTGTTTGGTGACTTTGGGATTTTTGGAAACTTTTATTTGAATGATTAAAATCATTTGGGTCGTTTAAATTTTTTTTTTTTTTTTTACAATGGCATTACTTATGGATGAACTGAAAATGGAATTTATAAAATATAAACAAGAGAAACAAGAAGGGAAGGATTCTTTTGGCTCTGTTTTTCATTTTTTAGAAATGGCAATTTCTACATATGAGAAACTACAAGAACAAGAAGATTGGGATGAAGAAGAAACCATCCTTAATGAACAAGCAACTTTATTTGGGGAAGAAAGGGGAAAGGGGAGAAAGAGAATGGAGAATTTAAGATTTAAAAAAACAACCAAAAAAGGGAAAAACAAGGTGAAAAGTGGACACAACATCAGAAAGCAACAGAAAAGAGGAATACATAAGAGGGTGGAGATTAAGAGACAAGGGGGTAAAAAGGGTAGCGTGGAGAAGCAAGGGAGGAAAGAAGGGAAGAGAAGCTACAAAGGTTTGAAACAAGATGTAAAGAAACAGAATTTATTTAGAGATAATGGGTAAACATATAACTGAAAAAGAGATTCTGCAAAGGTACATAAGACTGTGTTGTTGTATTTGTATTTGAAATAATGTTAGAAAATTGGAATAATATATGATTATAAAATGGGACAAAATATTTAATGTAACTTAGCGAAATTTTTTTTTTAAATAAAATAAATGAAATCAAATATGAGAGAATTGAATTAAAGAAAAATGGGAACATTGTCATTGTATAATATTTTAAAATATAAGTGAAATAGGGGGAAGTAACTAAGTAAAATCTATAAGTGTTCCCATAGAAGCATGATACTTATTTAGAAAGGATTGTGTAAAATGTTTAAGACTTAAATGAATATTAATTTTAATGATATAATTTCAATTGCTATGGATTGTTGTTTTAATTATATTATATATTTAAAAAAATTTTTTTTTCTTGTTTTAAAATATTGAGTCTATCTTTAGAATGTACTACGCAGAATCCGAATGAAAATTATGTGTTATGTTAAGCTTTAAAACTAGGGGAAGGATAAGTATGACAAGGCATTATACTCCAATCAGTCATTACAGAAGAAATTTTGTGTTAATGAGAAAAGATAATAGACAGCTGAAACAGGACAGGCAAAGGATATAAGTATAATGACTTAAATTGAGATGAAATAAATATAATAGAATTAAGAGAGTGAAAAGAGGGGAGAAGCTATATAGAAAATCTAAAATAGTAAATAAGAAATGGAATGCTATATAAAAGTAAGCATGAACTCGAATTTATGTCTGTACAAAAAGATGTAACTCGGGATCAAACTGCCGTCCAAAAAGATATTTTATGTTTTTTTATGTTTTGTGTTTTGTTTGTATATGTTTGTTTGTTAAAAATTAATAAAATTCTTTAAAAAAAAAAAAAACATTGTATGGATTCTTGCCAGCTTCTGAAAAATCTATCAAAGTTATCATTGGCTATTTTGCCTTTCTATTATTCTTCTCCTCAAATTACTAAAAATATGACCTTCTTACCGGGGCTATTTCCCTCTGCCCTTCCCCACATAATATGTATCAGGTAATTGATATTTTTGAATTTTAATGTATCAGTTAACTTGAAAAAGACTTCCAAGGCACTAATATGTGCATAGATGATTGCATATTCAAAGCAGTCACTTTTTATGATTTTTTTAGGGTTTTTTCAGATCAGAGTCTAGATATATTGACAGAGACAAAGTAGAAAACCATGGGAATTATGGTGCCAGATTATATTATACAGCTGGGTTATTCAGGGACTGTCTTTTCCTAATTACATCTGCCCATCTTATCAGGTCCAGCAGGAGAGATATGTTGTGGATCCCATATCTGACAGGATCCAGGAGGCCAGCCTTTTCTGCTGTGGTACTCATCCTTCTCAAGAGGAGATTGGCCCCATCCATGATAGCCTTCCAGAAATCCCTCAAAATGTGGCTATGCCAACAAGCCTGTGGATTTCAAAGAAAATTGAAATTTATTGAGATGGGTATATTATCTGTAACATTGAAGATATTCTCTTCTTTTCAAATAGTATTTATGTTCTTTTATTACTGAGTGTTGTCGTATTTGTTTTATGGTTTGCTTTTATTATGCGCTGCCCAGAGTCACATTCTGTGAAATGGGTGGCTATATAAATGCAATGAATGAACGAAGGAAGGAAGGAAGGAAGGAAGGAAGGAAGGAAGGAAGGAAGGAA
>BLBF01000037.1:1926367-1982721 GCA_015471245.1 Laticauda colubrina
AAAACCCTGGCCACTATAGAAAACCCCAGCCACAGAATCATCAGAGAAGCCATAGAGATTGAAAAAAGACCTGACAGCATGAATAGAAGAGATGATTCCACCAGACTGTCAATCATTTGGAAGCCTGCACTCTCAAATAGAAAGATCTCCATGCCACAAGCCAGGCAAACACCTGGGCAAAAACAGACTCCCTCTGATAGCTCCAACCTAACCCCCCCACCAGGCACCCAGGTGAAACCCAGCTTGCTAATGAATAGCAGCTTGCTAATGAAGAGCAGCCGTCCCTTCACACGGAGCCAAGCTGCACTAAAAGCCTCCAACACAAGAACAGACTGTTGCCAGCCAATCAAAGCCACAAAACAGACAGAAGAAACCAGGAACACCAATCAGTCAAACTCCAAGTCCAATGAAACAGGTCCAGGCTCCCAACCAATCAGAATGGACCAGCCTCAAATTTAAAACCAGGAGCTGTAAGACCCATATCCATACAGAAGCCTGAAGATGGCAGATGAGATTCTGCTGAAACGTTGCTACAACTTTAACAGAACTACAATGACGTGGGATAATACCCGAAGGAAGCTAAACAGCACACAAAGTCATATATATACATATATATGTGTGTGTGTGTGTGTGTGTGTGTGTGTGTGTGTGTGTGTGTGTATCTTTGGTTATTCAAGTTTTCTCCCGCGTAGAATTGGAAGTATCTAGGCAACGTTTTGATGAAGTCTCATTCATCATCTTCAGGCTTGTTTCTTCAGCTCTGTGCTTCTCAGAGTAATGTGAGCTTGCAGCTGCTTCTTCCTTTTAACTGCTAGTGGGGGTGTGACTTGATTGGTTGGGGGTTTGGCTGTGTTCTGATTGGCTGGGGGTGTGTTCTGTTTAGGTGGGGGCTTGGTTGTGCTCAGGTTAGTCTTAGTTGCTGGGGGATTTGAGCTGGTGAGCTGTGATCCTGTTGTTTGGCTTCGTGTTTGTGGTCATGCCACATCTTCATGGTGGGTGTGAGTCTTTTTTCTACGTGGAAATGTGGTGGTAGCATCTTGTGTGGCACTCGTGGGTGTGGGCCTGGTGTCATTCTTCATGTTAGGTACTCGTTTATTAATGAGGGCAGGTTTCCAAATGGTTGGTAGGCAGGAGGTATCATCTCGTTTATTCATGCTGTGTGGGCATTTTTCTATCTCGATGGCTTCTCTGATTATTCTGTTGTTGAAGTGTTCAGTTTTGGCAATAGTTCTTGTATTTTTAAAGTCAATTTCATGTCCTGTGGCTTTGAGGTGTTGGACCAGGGAAGAGGTCATTTCTTCTTTTTTGATTGAGTTCTTGTGTTCTTCAATGCGTGCACTAATTCTTCTGTTAGTTTGTCCTATGCATGTGGTGGGGCAGGAAGTGCAAGGGATTTTGTATACTCCTTGGTTTTCTAACTCGATTTTGTCTTTAGGGTTTCTTAGGATGGTGGATATTTTTCTGTTTGTGCAGAATGCTGTTTTAATGTTGTGTTTTTGGAAGATCTTGCTGATTCTAAACAGAACACACCCCCAGCCAATCAGAACACAGCCAACCCACCTACCAATCAGAACACAGCCAAATCCCCAACCAATCAAGTCACACCTCCACTAGCAGTTAAAAGGAAGAAGCAGCTGCAAGCTCACATTACTCTGAGAAGCACAGAGCTGAAGAAACAAGCCTGAAGATGATGAATGAGACTTCATCAAAACGTTGCCTAGATACTTCCAATTCTACATGGGAGAAAACCCAAATAACCAAAGTTCCACATACAAATACCCATGAAAACCTCAGAGAATGTATATGTGTGTGTGTGTGTATATGTGTGTGTGTGTGTGTGTGTGTGTGTGTGTGTGTGTGCTGTTTAGCTTCCTTCGGGTATTATCCCACGTCATTGTAGTTCTGTTAAAGTTGTAGCAACGTTTCAGCAGAATCTCATCTGCCATCCTCAGGCTTCTGTATAGAGTTAGTTCCTGGTTTCAAATTTGAGGCTGGTCCATTCTGATTGGCTGGGAGCCTGGATCTGTGTACATTGGACTTGGAGTTTGATTGATTGGTGTTTCTGGTTTCTTCTGTCTGTTTTGTGGCTTTGATTGGCTGGCAACACTCTGTTCTTGTGTTGGAAGCTTTCAGTGCAGCTTGGCTCCATGTGAATGGACGGCTGCTCTTCATTAACAAGCTGCTATTCATTAGCAAGCTGGGTTTCACCTGGGTGCCTGGTGGGGGGGTGTTTGGGTTGGAGCTATCAGAGGGAGTCTGTTTTTGCCCAGGTGTTTGCCTGGCTTGTGGCATGGAGATCTTTCTATTTGAGAGTGCAGGCTTCCAAATGATTGACAGTCTGGTGGAATCATCTCTTCTATTCATGCTGTCAGGTCTTTTTTCAATCTCTAGAGATTGAATGAGATGAGATTCTGCTGAAACGTTGCTACAACTTTAACAGAACTACAATGACGTGGGATAATACCCAAAGGAAGCTAAACAGCACACATGTAAGTACCCGCGAAAGCCTATGAAAACATATATATATATATATACTTCTGTATCTATAACTATATATTGTATATGGCCAATTGGAACACAATCTACATTCTTAATAATGCATGCATCTTGCATGAAAAATTCATGAGACCTATTGGTTAATAACTCTGGGAATTTATTTATTTAAAATATTTATTGATGCTGGGCAGAGAAATTGTCCTGCATTATTCTTTTATCAGCTCTTATTCAATTGAAGAGCATTTCAGATATATTCTCCTGGGTAGACTATGTTGTTCTAAATTACCAAGGGTGTCAGAATATCCTCTCTTGCTTTTCATTCCTCATGAGGTCCTTAGACTCATATCTGACACTTCAAGTAAATCTCAAGGGAACATTGTAACTGAGTGTTTCTCATGGGGCTTTTTTCAGCAGTGAGTCTACATTCAGTGGAGATGCTATTCTTCCCTCGAGAAATTCTTGGTAAAACTTTTCTTTCCTTAGAAAAGTTCAGAGAAACCCACCCATCCCACCCATTTTTTTCACCTACATATTTGATGAAGAATTTCAAAAGGTCATTGACACCAGTCTCTAATACTTATTACAAAAAATACAAATTACAAGGATGCCAAAATAATGCTAGCTGAACAGTGATATCGTAACATTGCCTTCTGCCAATGTCTATGAATTCACCCTATTATGAAAAGTATCCTCAATTGATCTTGACTTAACAGATTGAAATAATATTGTGTCAGAATATTCATGAACTGGCAGAGACATGGTAACAAGGTCAGCCAATGAGAACTGAATTAGAAACTGAAACTGAAGGACCCTGCAGCTCTGAGTGCTGTGCTGAGTACTGAAACTACTCTGCTGTGAGTTCTGAAGCTGCTACTTGTGTTTTGCTTGTAACCTTCCATGTTGGAAGAATCTACTATTGATATTGTACATTTTACTCATATATTATTATCTATATAAAGAAGTTAATGAATCCTGCTGAATCAGTGTGTGCTTCCTGGATTTGATTTCTGCAATAAACTCTAAAATATTGTAATGGTACAATATGGAAAAATATCATAAGGAGCAGTCAAATACTAAAATAAAAAATAATAAAATGTTGTTTTTGATTGATAAAGATAGCTGACAGCTATTCAAAAAATAATTTTCAGTTTTTAACTATTTAATAATTAATACCTTAAGTTAATATTTGGCATATTACAGTAGAATTTCATTTTACACGAGTACATTTTTATGTATTTTCCAAACCTTTAAAATTTTGAACTACAATACTGTTATTTTTCTCTTGGAATTTGAAGATATTTATTTAAAAGATAAGGTTTTATTTTTACACAACTGTGTAAAGTTATGCAACATATGTGTGCACCTAATCTTTTGTTCTGAACACACATTTTAAGTACTTATTTTTCACTTCTTTATTTAACTATAGTCAACCATGCTTATGTTCCATTGTTCTGCTTACTAATTTTTAATTCCAGTATGCATTAGCTTCTAAGTTGTCAAACATTGCCTCATGATTGATTTTTTAAAAAAATATATTTTCCCTTAACTTCAGTGTAATAACTTTAAGGCCAACAAGCAAGTTAAATGAAAGTCTGCACAGCCCTATATATGTTTCCTAGGAAGTCAGTTTCATTTAGTTCAATGGACCTGCCTCCAGGTATCAACTTCAGTGATATGAAATACCAATTATTTCTAAACGAAATCAGCTACAGGATTAGCTACTGCGAATCAAATCATGTTGTTGTTTATGTTCTAGTATTGCTATTATACGCCTGAAGTTCTGGCTGAAAATCCTTATGTGTGGATATTCAGCATTAAATCCATTGTATTGAATGGACCTGTAAGTAAGTAGTTGAACATAAAGTTAATGGGGTTTCTTAAACATGATTCTTCGGATGACTAAGATAGATCCAATCTACCATAAAGTTGTAAAATACATAATTCCTGGTTCTGCACCATATCTTATCTGTCCCTAGCGCTGCACTCTTCTGGACAGAAAGCTCTGTTGTTGTTCCTGGGATCTGTTGCAGCCATTCTCCCAGCTTAGCAGTCACTGTCCCAAATGCTCCTACCAACTCCAGGACTACTTGGATCTTTACATTCCACAGACCCTTTTTCAGTAGCCAACCCTAACCTTCACACCTTTCTGTAATTTCACCATCTGACTAATCTTTCACTGAGTTGTCTTGATCTTCTAATCTCATTTTCCAGGATAGTTATGTACTGCTGTTCATCTTAATTGTGTAGTCAAACATTTTTAGGATTACTGTGATGACCCAATGTGGGATACAAAATAAACACAGTCACAAAAAAAACAGGTAAAGCCCCTTTTATTCCTTCACTTTGCTTCCAAGCTCCAAATATCCTTGAACGGAGACAAAAAACTCCCACACGAGCAGTTGCAAGAAGGAGGAAATGCTGTTTAAACTAAAAATGTCTATAAATTATAAAGAGTAAAAAAACAACACAAACCAGGCAAGATAAGGGTTTGAAGACATCCATAGATATCAGAACACACACTGGGAAGGACGCCAAACTCAGAGAGGAACAATAAACTAGAGATATTTCCACATTTTGTTTCCAGCGTACTTGCCCGTACGCATGTCCGTCTTCTTATCCAGTTGTCACAGCTGCAGCCCATGAAGAGAGCTCTTCTCCCCAGTAGACCACATCTCTCCCTTATCCTCTCTTCCCTGTGTGCTCTAGGATGGAGAAGGGATGAGCCTGGGTCCTTCTCTGACTGCTCAGCCAGTCTCTGCCCTTCCCCAGCCTCCTCCACAACCTCTGGAGCCACACTTCCACTCCCTGTCTGCTGTTCCTCCTCTCCCTCAGAGTCAATCTCCACCAGGTCATGACAATTACAGCAACTGTGGAATATACCAGTTCATTGGTTTGAGTCATTAGGGTGGCAAGGATTGTTGTGAGGATGCTAAGATACCATCTGATGGTATCCTATATTGAGTCTTGGCAATTGATCTCAGGGTTAATTGTAGCTACTTTACCCATGATCTTATGCTGTATAGCAGCAGCTGTGCTCTGCAATGGAGAGGGTGGTAATGATAGTCCAGCTTCAGGTATGGGCTGCACCTCCATTTGTTTTTTCTGGGTCTTCTTCAGAGGTGTTATTCAACAGGCTCTGACCAGTTCTGGAGAACTGGTAATGGAGATTTTAAATAGTTCAGAGAACCAGCAAATACCACCTCTGACTGGCCCTGCCCCATCCATGTTTCCTGAGTCCCTGCTGATTGGCTGGGTCTTTTTTTGTTACCCTGTACAGGAGAACAGAGCTGGAAAACAGGTTAGTGGGATGGAGAGGGAATGGGATTTTGCAGGAACCTTCCTCCAGGAATGGGAAGGGAATGGAGATTTTACAGCATCCTTTCCCTGCCACGCCTGCCATGCCACGCCCATCAAGCCATACCCACAGAACCAGTAGGAAAAAATTTGAATCCCAACACTGGTCTTCTTAAGTATGGGATGTAATGCGTAGCTGGTCTATCTCCAATTGTGACAGCAGCTTCATTTTTCCATGTTGCAGCATTGAGTAACAGTTTTTCAGTTAGTGCAGATATAGACTTTTGTCCATCCATCATTCTCTCATACACTTCATTTATCCCGTCTCATTAGGTCTGGTGTTACAATTACATTCCAATAATTTCAAATTCTCTTGCCCAATCCATGTATGGCTTGTTCCAGTAGCCCACTTGTCATATGATGGTACAGCTGGGATTTGAACTTTGGTCTCTCATGTCAAAAGAAGCACGCTAATAACTACACTATATGTGTGTGTATGTGTCTGTATATGTATATATAGTATATGTAGTGAATATACATAAACATATATACATTTCACAAATTCTAGGAGGAGGAATTTCCTGACCATGACAGCTATTAAGCAGTAGAAAAGTCTGCTTCCTGAAGTTGTCAGGGCTTCTTTACTAGAAGTGTAATGCTCAAGTTGGACAGGCATTGTATGGAATGTAGTAAGCATCTCTATCTTTGCCAGCGATTGGATCAAGACCAGGGATGGGATTCAAAAATCCCAGCAACTGGTTTGCAGCCCGGTTGCTGGGAGTGGCCCTGGTGAGTGTGGCCTACTGGAACTTCCTGTTTCTGGCTTCTGGTGGGTCTCCAGAGGCCGGGGAGGGAATTTTTACCCTCCCAAGAGTCTGGAGGCTTCCCATGGGACTCTGGGAGAAAAAAACCCACCTCCCCCAGCTTCTGGAGGCCCACTGGAAACCAGAAACAGGCTCATTTGTGAACTTCTGGTACTTCCAGGAGGGCCATTTTTCGCCCTTGAAAGGGTTCAGAGGCCTCTTCCGGGCCTCTGAGAGGGACAAAACAGCCTTTCCCAGGCTCTGAAGGCCCTGCAAAAGTCAGAAACAGGCCAAGATTTCCAGATTTCCAGAAGGACCATTTCCCCCCGCCCCTCAGAGCCTCTGCGCCAGTCCTTCACTGACTTTCATCGAAAAATGTCGCATGGAGACTCCTGGGAGGGGAGGGGAGGGGTGGGTGGGACCAGCCGGTTGAATGAAATACCAGTTTGGTCAACCAGATGTAACTTTAACATACAGTTTGCCTGAACCGGTCCAAACTGGTAGAATCCTACTCCTCATCAAGACACTACTCCTTGCTCCACTATCACAATCAAGTGGCAACCCAGCTACACTAATTATCTCAGAAGCTGAACCATCTTGCTGAGCAGATGGAACAGAATCTATCACAACCATGGAGCCCGACCTCAAACCCTGAAGCAACTGAAATCCTTTCCAATGACTACCATTTGCTGACAAATATGACAAGAATTCAAGGAAAGTTATTGCCTTCCTGGCTGAGTATGAATTATCCCCCCCCCCCAAGTCCCAACAATTTGCCTATCAACCAAGCTAAAATATGATTTACAACTAGCCTAATGAGGAGGAAACTATAAAATATGTAACCCATATTATGATTCATAATAGCCTGGACTTGGGCAATTCTGCACATAAGGGAGCTACCAACAGTGAATCTATTACCTCCAATGGATAAGTATTTGGCATGACACTATACTGCTGAATTACAGCTATATACTCTAGAAGTGGCCTGGAATAAACACGGCTTAATCTATTCAATGAAATGTGATTAATCAGAGCATGCTATAGATTGTATCAGCATTCATAGAATGGAAAACTCAAGGAATTCTGACTGGGTATTGACGTGTAACTGAATGACTTTCATTGTGGCAAAAATTGAATGTTTGCAAATATATTATAGATTGGCAAGAAGTGCCTTGATCTTTCAAAGAATTATAAATTGTATTTTCAACACTTTTTTTTTTTTGCTATTTTGTACCTAAATGGTTTGCTGTTTATCTAAAGAACTTGTTTTTCTTTACAACAAATCAGTTACATCAATGGCTGTTAAGCTCCAGGGTTTGATTAAAAGAAAGTGGACTTCTGTTTGGATTTGGACCATAACTTTACAGCCATTATCTCAGCACAACTAGTGACACATACCAAGAATTGGTACATCTTCTAAATGCGAAGATGGAGCAAACAGTAGTGATTGGTTGAGAGATTTTCAGGCAATAAAATATCATTCAACAGCAAGAAATATGCAGAGCAGAAAACAACCAGCTGAAGAAATAAAATTTTGTAGCCAAATCTTTGATATGCTTGATTATTCTTAATTTTTTTTTTAATATAACCACAGTCAGATTGTTCTGTGACTTTTAAAGCTGCCCTTAATTTAAGAGCAGGACTAAGCTAATTACCCTGAACATCAAATAGTGTGCAGAAATCTATTCATTAAGCATTTTTTGCTTTTCTGACTTTGTAAAGTAACTCTGGCTTTATTAGCCTAGCTTCCCACTTTAATTGGGAACTAATGATGGTGCCTTTCCACAAGAATTTTCACTGCAGCTATCTTGGGGCATCTAAATAGGATTAGAAACCTAGGTTAAAGAAATCAGTATTAAAAGGATACACAGTTACAATGTCAGGCACTTGGTTAAGTTAACCTTGGGGCTTCACATTTCAGAGAACATCACAGCAATTAGCATGTTTACAAATAATCCTGTCCCCACCTCCCCCGATGTTTTGCAATGGCTTTCTTGCACTGTTTGCTAAAATCCAAGTCCAAAATTTCATAGTGCTGCATTATTTATTTCGAGCAACATTAGCTTTCCTTTTATTTTTAATTTACTGAAGAAGACCTGCAAAGAACATTATCCACTTTTAACACTTCACTACCAAGAGACTAGAGCCTGGGTTGCTAGAACACACTTCTTCACAAATTTAATTAAGAAAGACACCCAGCATCTCTGGAAGTGAATTTTCTGTGTCTTGCATAATCACTTAATAGTTATTTAAAATAGCAGTTTTTATTATTATCATTATTCAAGTGTTTTTATCACAAGTCATCACAAGATTATAGCAACACAGATCTCGAAGGTTTTTTTTTTCATTTTCACTTAATGATTTTTGAAAGTTAAAGTGTTTATATTGCCATTTTACTACACAGTTGTGCTGTAAAGATACTTTCAGGATTACCATCCTATTTGGAAAGTAAGAACGGCCCTCACTTAATAATAGTAGTAGATTCCATTCACAATTACTAGGTTCAGATACTGCACTAAGCCATAATATGGTTTGATTGCTTTTCTTAACATGCAATTTGAATTCAGACATTAACTAATTTATAGTTTAACTTTGTGTCTGAACCCAGATATTATTTCACTGAAAGAAAGAAAAAACTTTACCAGCTTGTGAATCTAGAGAGCTGTTATGGATTTAAGAAGACACTATTGTATCCAGAATGCTTTGATTTTGCAGAAGGAAATTTGTAATGTGTGTGTCTTTGAGTCAGTGTCAACTCTTGACAATTCATCCTTGCAATTTACTTGGCAAGAATTTGGAAGTAGTTTGACACTGCCTTTTTCCTAGAGCTGAGAGAGAATGACTGATCCAAGGTCCACCCAACTGACTTCATACCTAAGGTGGGATTAGAAGTCACAGTCTATGAATTTCTACCTGATAGTTTTAACCACTATACTAAATTGCCCCTCATGAGGAAACATATTCTGATCCCATTTATAAATAGTAATCCTCAACTGGCAATCATTCTTTGGCAGCCATTCAAAATTACAGTGGCACTGAAAAAAGTGACCTATCAGCAATCCTCACAAACTGTTCCAGTATCTGCTTAACAACTGTTGGAATAAATGTTCTTCTGGGTTCCGGTCCAAATGGGGAAAAAGACAAGGGAAACATGGAAGCTGATTGGAAAGATGGTTTATTGATGAACAGGACCACATGGCTTGGAGATCCTAGATGATCTCTGAGATGCTGAGAGTCCCTGGGTTTTATGTCCTTTCTGGGCTTTGAATTTCCTGTGTCCCAGGAAGAGTATTCTGATTGGTTGCTGTCAGATGTCCTAGCTAGCTTTGTAGATTGTCTGTGTGCTAAATTTGTTTGAAATTCGGTTGGTGGTGCGATGAAGGGCAATTAAATGGCTCTACCTGGAGGAGTTAGATCTTTATTATGTAGAATAAACTGGCCCAGTCCTTAATGGCCCATTAACAAAGGTGGGGGCTGGATTTCTGCCTCTCTGAGTTTCTGCCTCTCTGAGTTTCTATTTCTATTTTCAGGGAAATATTCTGCCTTTTTAATATATCCTAAAATATTTTACTTTTCTAGGAGAAGGGTGGGTTTTAACTTCCAACATAACCATGGCAAAAAGGTTGTAAAGTCAGGTATTAACAGCCACATTGCTTAAGCCCATGTCACACTGACCAACGGATGCAAAAAGGACACAGCAGACGAGCAAAATGTTCCTCTTAAAAGGGGCAAAAATTTGCATAACTGGAGCGGATAACACGGATGCGGGGAGGACGCAGGGCAGATGCAAAGCGGATGCGGAATGGAAGCCCAGCGGATGGAAGCGGATGGGAGTGGATGGCGCAACTGCAGGGCTTCTGGGGGGCCTCAGCGAAGTGGATGCAGAACGGATACAGCGGATGCAAAACGGACGCCGAACGGATGAAGCGGATGCACAGCGGATGCACAGCAGATAAAGCGGATGCACAGCGGAAGCCTAGCGGATGCACAGCGGAAGCAGAACGGATGCTGAGCGTTAATTGCGCATGCGGGGGGGAAGCATTACGTAAGCCCCCTGGATATAAAGGGAAGCAGCTCACACGTGGCCAGCATTCCGAGGAAAGATCTGCTACTGGACACTTCGAGTTCCTTGCCTGCCCTGCCTGCATGCCTGCCTGCCTGCCTTCCTGCCAGGCTTTCTGCCAGCCTTCCTACCAGCCTCCCTGCCAGCCAGCAACCCCACAACCATGGGGAGGAAGCGAAAGCCTCAGCAACCTGCCGCCATCCCTGGCAAGAGGGACAGAGCCAACCTCCCACCCCCTGCCCCTGACTCTGCTTCTGCTGGGGCTTCTGCTGAAGCTGCTCCTGGCGGTGGTGCTGGGTGCTGGGGCTTCTGCTGGTGCTTACTCTGTTGAAGCTGCTCCTGGTCCTGCTGATCCTGCTAGTCCTGCTCGTGCTCCTGGACTTGCTCGTCCTGCTCGTCCTGCTCGTGATCCTGGTCCTGCTCGTGCTCCTGGACTTGCTGGCCCTGCTGGTGCTTACTCTACTGCTGCTGATCCTGGTCCTGCTGCTGCTGATCCTGCTGCCGCTGCTGCTGCTGCTGCTGCTGCTGATGATGATGATGATGATCCTGCTGGTGAGGATGATGATGATGATGATGATTCTCCTGGTGCTGCTGCTGCTGCTGGTGGTGTGGAGGAGCAGCCCCTACTACCTGGGAGCCCCTCTGATGAGGGCCCATCTGGTCCAGCCAAAGGGAGGAAGAGGCGTATGCGACAATGGGAGAGGAGGCAATACTATATTGAGGAGGCGCACGAGGATGAGGTGCTGGAGTGGGTGAGAGAGAACGACTATCTGTGGCGGAAGGGACACCGGCTGTACAGGGACACCAAGCAGAAGCAGGCTGCTTGGAGAGAGAGGGCAGAGAGTATGGGTTACACTTCGGAGGTGCTCCTCAGCTGGTGGAAACATATGCACACCTGGTACGGGAAGCTGCACCTGAAGAAATCTGGCCAGGCCACTGTGAAGCTGCCAGACAGAGAGACCTACGTCATGGTGAGGTGCAGCATCCTGGAGGGTGATGTCCGCCACCGAGGAGCACCAGCAGCCCCACTCACGACCCTCTCTCTCCAGCAGCCTGCTGAGAGCCAGTCCTCTTCCAGCCAAGAGTCAGTCCCTGTATCCAGGCAGGTTTCTGTGGAGCGTGCCACGGTGGAGAACCCGCGGACAGGTGTGGTAAGCATGGTGGAGTGTGTAGAGGACTCCCTGGTGCGGTGGGAGAAAGGAGACATCGAGTCCACCACAGTCCTAGCCACATCCACCCCCTCCAGCTCCGCCTCCATAGAAAGGCAGACAGCCGGACAGCAGGAGGGGCAGAGCCACACTGTCCTGCTGGAGATCAGGGACACCATCCGCACCAGCATAGATCTCCTCTCTCAGCTAGTCCACACCGACTCCTCATCCTCCAAACGCAAGCCCTTCCTCACCTATGTCAACCAGACCCTCAAGGAAATGGCGGATCCACAGTACCAGCTGGTGAAGGACCAGATCACCAAGCTGCTTCACAACCCTCCAGACCCAGAGGAACCTGCTCCCACCCAGTCCAGGTCTGCTCCTCCACCCCAGGTGATGTCCCTCCCATTCCAAGGCTTCCCACAGGCCCTCACCTACCAGGGCTACGGCTACCAGGAGGTTCAGCAGCACAGGCAACAGCTCTTCCCAGTCCAGGCACAGACTCATCGGGCGACACCGTTGCCACCTGTTCCACTGATGCCACCGATGCCACCCACACCAATGATGCCACCGACGACAGCGATGCCACCCACACCAATGATGCCACCCACGCCAGTCCTCACCCAGCTGCAGAGCAGACAGTCCCACTACACTACTCCTTCCTCCACCCCACAGCCAAGCCCGGCCTCAGTACATCTGTCATCAGACAGATGACACCCCATCTGACACCCCATGGCATGGAGGAAGGACCTCTCAGCATCACGGGGCTGAGCCAGCTGCCCGAGAGCTTTCTCAACACACCGTCACCTGTTGTCCTCTTGGGGCCAGGCACTCCAGCACCACCCACCACCACAGCACCTGGACTCTTCACCCCTGAGACTGGGCACACCTCCGAGTGACCAAGAAGAGTGACAGAGACCGGGTAGCTGGTGACCTGTGGACTTTATTTGGACACTTCACTTGGGTCATTTTTTTTTTACAGCTTGTTGTTCAATAAAGTTTATCTTTGATTCACACACTTGCTTCATTTGTTTTTTTTAAAAAAGCCTTGGTGGAAACTTTTAGAATTGGCTTAAGCCTTTGCATGCTTGTGGGATGGGTTAAGATAGCAGTGGGGTGGGCAGGGATACCTGTGGAATGAGCAGGGATACCTTTGGGATGGCTAATAGCTGTGGGTTAGATAAACCTCCAGTGCAAGCATAGTGGGACTGTATGGTCTACACTCCCAGGTGCCACACCTATGGCCCTTTTTTATCAATAACAATGTAAGCATTGATTCACACATTTCAACATAAACAAAACTCTTTATTAATGCCCTATTCATTGTAAGGCCATTCAACATACATGGCCCAATCTCATCCATGTGATGAGACAGGCTAAAGGAAGCATCCATTAAGCATCTACCATCCTGTCTTGCCACTCCACCGCTCCAGCTGGGGAGTTGCACCAGTGTTTCAGGAGGTTGCACTGATTCTTCCCTTCCCGTGAGGCTCTGTTGTGGCCTTGCACATCCTGAGTGTCGATCAGGTTTCGCCCTTGCCTCCATTCCCCAGGCTCCATGTCCCCATTGCCTTGTTGACGGTCCATGAGCCTGTTCTACAAGACTGGGTAGCGGGTGCGCATGAGATTGTGCAGGATGCAGCAAGCTTCCATGATCCTCCTCACGGTCTCTGGGCGATGCTGCATGGTGGTGAGAAGTACCTGGAACCTGTTGGCCAGGATGCCAAAGGTGTTCTCCACCACTCGCCTTGCCCTGGACAGTCTGTAGTTGAAGATCCTCTCTTCACGGGTCAGGAGTGTGGAAGTGTAGGGCTTCATGAGGTAGGTTCTGAGAGAGAAGGCGTCATTCCCCACGATGAAGTAGGGCACATCTTGCGTGTCATTGGGCAGGGGGTCTGGATCTGGGAAGCCCACGATGAGGTTGCCTTCCTGCCCCTCCTTGAGGTCATTGGCGTTGTATACCTGGGCATCTGAAGCTGACCCATTGCCTGAAGCTTCGATGTACATGAACTTGTAGTCAGCATCGACCATGGAGAAGAGGACGATGCTGAAGAAGCCCTTGTCGTTGAAATAAGTGGACCCCGACTTGGCTGGAGCTTTGCAGGCCACGTGCTTGCCATTGATGGCTCCAACAATGTGTGGGAAGTTCCACCTCTGATACCACTGTTCTGCAACTTTCTTCCATCCTTCTTCAGTGGAGGGGTACTGGAGGAGCTCCTCCTTGTATTCTTCGATGATGGCCTGCACCACTTCTCTGACCACAATGCTGATGGTGTTGTGTGTCACCCTCCAGGCATACTGCATGCTTTTGTAGGTGGTCCCTGAGGCCAGGTGGCGCAGAGTGAGTGCCACCTTGAGCCCAGGTTCCAGGCTGGGCCGGAAGTTGGTGTTTGCCTTGGTCAACCTGGGTGTCAGGCGCTGCTCAACTTCGTCAAACATGGCTGGAGGCATCCTCATGAAGTTCTGGAATGCCCGAGTGTCTTCGTTCCTGAGCTCCACCATCAGCTTGTTTTACAGTCCGTACTCTGCTCTTCTCCTGATCCATTTTCAGACCTAGATGCTTCTTGGCCGTCCCTTTTTCTTCCCGTAGTAGAGTTCACAGAGCCTGTAGATGGCTTTGCACTGTTGCAGAAGAATGGCGGCTGCCAAAAGGACTGTGTTATGATCCATGGTGGACATGACTGGATGCTGTGGAAGAGGAAGAGTCAGATGAAGGCTGCAGAGGTCTGCACAGGTGGGCTGCTGGTCTGAAAGTGAGATGCAGACGAGTTGTTCCCCCTTTTTATAGGCAGTATAGGTGTCCCTTTGCATCCTCTAGGCATCCTCTAGGCATCCTCTAGACATCCTTAATATCCGAGATAGGTCCCCTCTGCGAACGTTTTTTCCGCTTTAAACGCTTTGTTTCCGTGCTGCATCCATTCTGCATCCGTTCTGCATCTGTTCCGCGTCCGTTCCGCTTCTTCCCTGCGTCCGGGCGGATGCAAGTTGCGCGGATGCACAGTGGACGCCAAGCGGGTATAGCAGATGCGTAACGTATGTGTAATGGATGCGTAGCGGATGCATAGTGGATGCAGAATGGACGAACTGGATACATTTTCTGCACAAAAGTTTTGGGCAGCCCAAAACTTTCGGAGTGGATGAAACGTCAATAAACGGATGCTGGACAGATAGAGAGGAAGCCAAACGGAGGCAGTGAGTACATCGCGTTTTCGAACGGATGGCAAGGTTTTTTGTCCATTTTACATCCTCTTTGCATCTCTTGGTTCAGTGTGACATGGGCTTTAGCAATGGAAATTCTACTCCCAATTGTGATTTTAAGTCAAGGACAACTATAGGTGTTCCTACCTCTCTTGATCCTAGGTGTTAAGAAGTTTTAAATTTATATTTAATTTACAAGTGTTAACAGCAGCAAGAATTGTATTTGCATAACATTGAAAAAGTGAGAAACTCCTTCAGATGAAAATATAATAAAAAATATTAGTGTGTGTGAAAATGGATAGGTTAACATTAAAGATAAAAGATAAAGAAGACACAGAATATTTTTTAACTTGATGTTTTTTATGTTTCATAAAAGTAGAAATTAGAAGCGGGAAGAATTTTATTATATAAAAGTAAAGATGATGATGATGATATTATTATTATTTTTGTTGTTTTTAATGACCGAGACAATTCACTGTTTATTGAATACTTATATATGTTAAAATGTATAAATAAAAGTTTAAAAAAGACTTCCAACTCCTCAATTTATGTAGCTGATGAACAGTTATACTTCTGATTAAATGTTTATTCATACAAACTGAATACATACCTGTCATTGTAAAACAAAGATATTTTAAATTTAATAGCTGGAGCAGTGAAGGGTTGGACAATGAGTAAGATCACTCACATAGATCATTGGTTAAACAGAGAAAGCCACTGCATGAGGGAATCTGAGCTGTAATTGGTTGCAGTGAGAGTAAAGAGGGAGTTTCCTTGTTTCCCACCTTTTTCTCCCTCTTTTTTTTCCTGTGCTATGTGTGTTTTCTGTGATTTTACCTCCTGATGTTCTTGATGTGTTGATTTATCTAACAATGCTTCCACTTGCCTATTTTATTTACTGTAAATATATTTATTTATGAAAAACTGGTTTGTGTCAGCGTCTCTGACTCCATTTGAACACCGGCTGCACAATTCCCTGACATGGAGTTTCTTCTATTATTTAAAACAGAGTTTTGAAATTTTAGAAGCAAAACTGGATACATCTGAATGCTATCCCACCCTTTTTACCTGACCAAATTTTATAAATGTGGAGAACAGTTATACTGGGAAAAAATGTAATCAGAAAATGTATTCAGTCTTTGAAGATCTGCCCATATTTTCCAAACTTAGATAATTATATTTGCTGTGTTCCTGTTTTAAATTCAGTCTATTTTTTTCCAGATTTACCACATGTTGCAAAGAAGTAGTTTTACATCCAAAAACCTGTTGTAGTTTTACATCCAAAGACCTGTTAGCCCATTAATGCAAGTGGGAATTGCCTGGATTTTTTTTTTAAAGTGGGTGACGTTTGTCTGACAGATTTAGTTATGAAATTAATTATCAAATTATGAGGATGTTATGACTAGATCATGAGTGGTTACCGAAACCATTAGTTTTCCCATTTGTTCCTTCTCACTGTTGCTCAAACTTTACTCATAAATTGCATGACATTTTTTGTTGTGAACAGCATCATCTATCTCAGTGATTCTTAAACTGTGGTCCTAGGCTCCCTGGGATTCCCCCAAAACCCTATCAAGGGTCTATGAAATCAATATTATTTGCCATTCTATAGTGAAATATAATACAATATTATACATCCATCAAATAATTGTGAGAACCACGAGCTGCAGTGAAACCATCAATTTCAATTTTTATATGGTAAATATTGATAAATGCAACCCAGGAAAAAAAAATGCAAGTCTTTTTGGTGTTTGATAATTTTTAAAAGTGAGAACCAATCCTGAGAAAAAAATTGTTTAAGAAACACTGATCAAAGTGATTGTACTAATAACTTATCTATTTGGGGCGGAGGGAGAGAGAGACTATTGTTTCCACATTCAGAAAACAAGCTCATTAATTAAGAACCTGACTTTTCAGAAGACACAGCAATGGTGGGATTCAAAATTTTTTACTATAGGTTCTGTGGGCATGGTTTGGTGGGGGTGACATGGCTTAGTGGGCATGATGTAGCTTGGTGGGCGTGGCTTAGTGGGCATGGCAGGGGAAGAATACTCCAAAATCTCCATTGCCTCCCCACTCCTGGGGGAAGGTTATTGCAAAATCCCATTCCCTCCCCATCCCATTAACCTGCTTTCCAGCTATGTTCTCCTGTGCAGGGCAACAAAAGAAGGCCTAGCCAATCAGCTGGGACTCGGGAGGCAGAGAATAGTCAGAAGCAGAGCGAGTCAGAAGTAGTATTTGCTGGTTCTCCAAACTACTCAAAATTTCCACTACCGGTTCTTCAGAACTGGTCAGAACCTGCTCTACCACCTCTGAGACACAGTTATTTTATGTATGTTTTCACAGAAAAGAATGAAGGTGGTGCTTGAAAGGAAAAAGCATATGAAAACAGATAGTTTAGCAATACAATATGCAAAGCACTATTTTAAGATATGATGCAAGTTCACATAAACATGTTACTTCCGCTAAGTCAAATATGGAAATGCAAGTTGGTTATGTTCAGAAATGTTAAAAGGGAACAGATCTGGAAAAAAAAACCCAAAATAATGGCCATAACTCTATGAACAAAAACTTAGAATTATAGGGCTTGAAGGGACCTTGGAGGTCTTCATGAGAGGCATGTAAAAAGGATGAGGTTTCAGTCTCATTATTGTGGCCACCATCTTCATTCCTCTTTTAGAGAATCTTTTAAAAATATATATTTCCCTTTTCAGATTCTTATTTTGGACAAGAGTTCCAACTGCTGTTGAAGTTGGTGTGTATCACATCTGTTTCAGCCAGTGGGGGGGTTGCTTTTTGTGATATTGGCATTCAGTGGTTTATTTCATAGCTGTTTGAAGGAACATATGCTCTTAGACAGAACTGAGTGGGAATATTCTCTGACACACAGTAAAGTTGAGGCCATGCTAAATGTAACATATTTTGCCCTGGAGTTGTTATCAAATCCCACCAGAGTTATTTTTAATGCTTATACAATAAACTGTAAATTTAATCTCTGAGACAAATAGCTTATATTCAAGGGTGGGATTCTATCGGTTCTATCTGGCTCTGTAGAACTGGTAGCTCTGAAGAGTAGCAGACATAGAACCGGTTCTATGTCTGCTGCTGTTTTGGCCCACCTGCCCACCCAGGCTCTTACCTGACCTTTATTTCCTGCTTTTTCAACCTCAGCTGCCGTTCAAGGCACAGCTGCTGTTGAAAAAGCAGGAAAAAAATGCTTTTTCAAACGCTGCTTTGCTGCACACAGCACTGTTCAGCTGTCCAGGCAGCAAGCTGATGAAGATTTACACGTGCGTGCAGCGTGCAGGGAAGCACATCGTAAATCACTGAACCGGTAGTTAAACCTGTCGGATCCCACCCCTGCTTATATTCAGTCAGGATGGAAATTACAATTTCATCATCTTCAATTTCTTTAAAATGTGGACATATTAAAATATGTATGAGTGAATGTTATCATTCAAGTTCATATGGACACTTCGTAAGGAGTTACTAGCAGTGTTAGCAAACCTTTTCGGCACTGAGTGCTGAAACAAGAACACATATGTGCGCACCAGAAACTGGAAGAGCAATTCCCCGGCGTGCATCAACTGAGCTTCTGGTTTCTGGTGTGCACATGTGCACATGTGCACATGTGCACCAGCCAGCTGGTCTTTGCACACTCATGCATGCCAGAAACTGAAAGACCAGGTGGCTAGCATGCGCATCACCAGAAACTCAGCTTCCTGGCATGCACATGCACACTGGGGAATTGCTCTTCTGGTTTCTGGTGCTCCTGCATGCACAAAGACCAGCTGGCCAGCGTGCATGTGTATGCTGGAACCCAGAAGAGCAACAGGCAACAGCTGGTGTGCCCAGAGATATGGCTCTGTGTGCCACTTCCGGCATGCATGCCATAGGTTCGCCATCACAGTACTATAGCATATTTTTTTCCTGAAATACAGAAGTTCAATGTTCATAGATATGCTGTCAGAATTAACAAGTAAAAAAGTCTGTAATTAAAAAATTATTAAAATAAAACAATATTACTATATTTTATTTACAATATTTCTAAGTATCCATAACTTGAGATGTCAGATTGATATACACTTGCATGGTTCAAAAATAATTTGTAATAAGTGCTTTGGTAGGATTTGCAGATCTGGTTTGGATATAGGTGAGAAGAAGAAAAAGCAAAAAGCAATAATTCTTTGCTGTCGTCTTTGGCTTATATGAATATTTTCTTTTGCCCAGGTCTAGTAACTTTTGTATTCAAATAATTTAATCTTAAAATGAATACTGGAAAAATGGACATAAAAGTGTATATGATAAATGTACAAAACTGAGCACTTTAGCAGAATATTTCTGAGGGTCTGGAGCACTCTCTAAAAAAGATCATAACATAAAATAATTGTTTTGCACCAATTCTTAATTTAATTAGGCCTTAAGCCTTAATTTGGACTTAAAAGGAAACTGTTACAAACAATCATTCTTAGAAAATTAGCAGTAACTGATTATTTCACAGCTAGAACAGCAAAATTATTGTCAGTAGTGCTATTGCAATACATTAAAGAAAGGCACATAGAATAACAGAACACCTGTAAACACCTGTAAACATACACAGAGCCTTGGTGGCACAGTAGTTAGAGTGCAGTATTGCAAGCTACTTCTTCTGTAGCCAGCTGCCTGAAATTTGGCAGATTGAATCCCACTAGGTTTAAGGTTGACTCAGCCTTCCATCCTTTCGAGGTGGGTAAAATGAGGACCCAAATTGTTGGGGGCAATGTGCAGTGACTCTGTAAACCACTTAGAGAGGGCTGTAAAGCACTATAAAGCAGTATATAAGTCTTAAGTGCTATTGCTATTATGTGAAAAAAGTGAGGTTTTCATTTCTAATAGTGAGATGAAAGATACAAAACCAAAACAAACATTTAAAACATATTGCAATAATTTCCACTAGTGCAAAATTACATCATTCCATAGTGAAGTAAGGGACCAGCAATAAACTGATTTGCCTGATCTTATTAGAGAAATAAACAATGGGATGTTACATGTGAGACTAAGGAAGAGTACAAGCATAGACAAAATAACTAGAAATAATAAAATCAAAGGATGAGATCATAAAAAATCAGAAAATCAACTTGAACTGAAATTAAGCGTGAAGCAATCCTTAAAAAAAAAATCTGATGCATTCCAGAGCTCTATCACATCCACTCTATAATTTTTAAGTAGCAAAAACAAAACAAAACAAACACCCAAAATTAGATTATGCCAAAATGCCAATCCAATACTGCCATCTAGTGGGCATTTTGGTTGTCAAAAGACTATATTAGAGGCTTTGTATATCTATTTTGAAGCATTAATTCCCTAAACAACCGTTCCCATCTTTTAGGTATGCTAAGAATACAGTTCCCAAAACATCATGTGACACAGCAGGTCAAAAAAGGTTAAGGTTGCTTTAAAATTTAGTATTATGCATAAACCATACATAATATACTGCATGAAACTGTAGACCTGTAATATAAGCAATCATGTTTGTTAATATCTTTAAAAGACTTTAAAGAAATGTTTATATTTTCCATCTTTCCTCACTCATGGCAACTTTAATATAAAATATCTAATATTTTATATTTAAGATCATTCTGTGTACCATGGAACCTCTTACATTATAGAGTTTAATTTAATGGATTGTAATTTTATATGTGAAAAATTAATTGAAATATTTCAAGGGAATATTCTTGAAATGTTAAGAGGGGAGAATCTGTTATTTCAATAGACAACCATCCAGTTTTTTTTCTTTTGAGGGAAATATTGTTGTTCTGGTTCCTGAATCATTTATTAGAAATCCATATTAATAAGCAAAATAGGCCATTTTTTGTGCAACACCTGCTTACGTTTTAAGAAAAGGAGTTGTGAAAAAAAAAGTAGCATCATCCTTTGCAAATATGTAAGTCTGGTATTTCTATGATGATCATGCAAACCTATTTTGAAGAAGTAACATTTATTCATGCTGGCTATACAGTGTGGTACCTTGGTACTTATCACTAACTGGTTCTGTGAGCCGCAATGAGTACCAAACAATTTTTCCCGTAAAGCATAATGTAGTGAGTTACAAGTCAGCTGACACTGACAAGGTCTAGCTTGCGCATCAGTATGAAACAAATGAGTAGCAGGACAAAATGCATTGAATATCAAATCCAATGAGTATCAAAGTGGTTGAGTACCAGGGTACTACTGTATCAGCTACAAAGACTATATCTAATTCTGTTTAGTAGTAGTAGGGTAACTCTTTATTTTCCTTGTGATGAAAAGAATGTAAGTATACACCATGTGCACCAAATTATTGTTTATGTTTTATTCTTGTTGTTTTGTTCTCTGGTAAGGAACTCTGGGATTTGCCCTGATTATAGTGACAAGACAATCCAAAATCTACTGCGCATTGCTCAGCTAAAATGTATATATAAAGATGGTAAACCAGAATGAGTTAATTTAGGTCAGGGATGCCAAACTCATGGCCCGTAGGCCGGATGCATCACATGTTGGTCCAGCCCCCGCCATGCAAAGGGGAATAAAGTCCCGATACATCATATGATGATGCAGTGACGATGCGAGCTTGACACCTCTAATTTAGGTGATAAAGAATGAAATGGTTGACATTTGAAAGCAACTAATGAGTGTCATGGAAGGAAGTTTGAGGAAATGACTTAGGGAAATCAGCAGATCAGGCAAAGGAAAATTGCTGTGAAACTTAGCTTTTACTAGGAAGATGTGGGTCACAATATTGTTGTTGTTCGATAATTTATGCAAGAGGGTTCCTTGCCTGCTGAGGAAGAGATGCAAGAGTTGACATTTACCAAAAATTGTTACATTTTTGCCCTCAATCTTTCCCAGCATGAGGCTCTTCTCCAGGGAATCCTTCCTTCTCATCAGGTGGCCAAAGTATTTGAGTTTCATCTTCAGGATCTGGCCTTCTAAAGAGCAATCAGGGTTGATGTCCTCTAGGACTGACCGGTTTGATCGCCTTGCAGTCCAAGTGTCTCGCAGGAGTCTTCTCCAGCACCAGAGTTCAAAGGCCTCCATTCTTTGGCACTCAGCCTTCCTTATGGCCCAATTTTCACAGCCATACATTGCAACTGGGAAAACCATAGCTTTGACTATACGCACTTTGGTTGGTAGGGTGATGTCTCTGCTTTTTAGTATGCTGTCTAGATTTGCCATAGCTTTCCTCCCCAGGACCAAGCATCTTTTGATTTCTTGGCTGCAGTCCCCATCTGCAGCGATCTTGGAGCCCAGGAAAATAAAATCTGTCACTACCTCCATTACCCTTAAGTTAATGCTTATTTTAAGGTTAAAGGATGCACAAATTGGAATGTCCCACCAAATAAGCAAAGTACAAAATCATCCAGTGGGGATGTGGGGTGGTAGCCTCGAGTCATATTTTACAAGGTATTACCAAAATGTCTCAATCTGGACAAGATTTTCCCAACATTAAAAAAATGAACAAATTATTTGATCTTGCCAATCTGAGCTCTTTTTCCTCAAAATATATTTTATTAGCACATTTTATCTGCAATGTTGTTGATCCTAAGAAAAAAGGAGCCTCTGTTGCCCCTCTTCCATCTTCACTCAGCCTGTATTTTTCCATGCTTGGGAAATAAATAAAACAATCTGAAAAAGATTTTAAGGGGGATAGGAAAGGTTAAATCCTCATTGAGTAAATATGCATCCAGGGGAAAAAAAATAAACTTCCTGTTTGATTATTGTGAGAAAGATACATTTTTAAAAATGTTGTTTTAATGGAGAGAATCAAATATTTCTTTATTCCCATTTTCACTGTGTAGGTTCTGCGGTATCTGCTATCCCGCATCAGATGGGCGTCTCATGCTAGGGAGCGAAAGGAGAAAGAAACGACAGGAGACGAAGTTCCTCAGGATGAGTGCGCCCAGAATGTCTTGGCACACGCTCTTTTATTATGCTCATTCAAAAGGGGGTGATTGTTTATTCAGAGCCTAGGTCAAGCCCAGGTCAGACAGGATACACAGGATTTACAATAGCTCAAACAAGGTAAGATACCAGGTCAGACAGGATGGCAAGATTTATAATTTGATCAGGATATTCCTTCTTCACAAAGCTGCATGCCAGACAATGTAATCTCAATGTAAATAGGCTATTTCTACAGAGGTTTAGCTCCTTGTCTCTGTACGTGCCCTGTAAAAGGTCACTGAGGAGACAGAAGCTCAATGATTACACGTGAATGATACAATGTTGCAAATGCCTGAATGATACATAGTTGCAATGATACACAGTTGCAAACACATAAATGATACATAGTTACAACAGGTTCCATCTTTTTTCTTCCATTCTATTCATTTTGTAATATAGCCAATATACATGGCATTTTAAAGAACAATTGGGAAAAAGTATGTTGGTTCAGAGAAATTATTCTTAATACTTGAGAAGCCTGAAAAAGATTACATACCTTTACTACTTTCCAGTCCTTGGACATTCAAAGAACAAAAAACTGTACAAGCAGAGCTCAAAGTCTGTGTGGTGAAACTTATCTGGATTCCTTGTGAAGAGAAAATGTTTCAATATCGCCAGGTTCTAAATTTAGTTCCATTTTAAATGGAGACAAAACCTTCTTTGACTTGTATTTCCCAAGGAACTTGTCCCTTGTCCCAAGGAACATTTGAAATATAACCATTTTTTTTTGTGTGAACATGACCACTGAATCTCAGCAATAAAGGCTGTCTATCGAGGATGAAATAATTTTTCCAGATCTTGTTTTTTGTTTTTTTTTTAAATCAAGTGCAATATTAAATTCCCCACCCATGCCTATTGTATGTCTAAGAATATTTTTGGTATTAAATTGATGTGATATCCATGTCCTTTTAGATTTATTTTAATCAGGAGCAGCAGATAATGCCAGTATAAAAACAACCCCTATCCTTTTAACAAAGTCCAATAAAAATGACTATAAATGAGGCATTGAGAGAACATGAATAACCATGGGCGAGCATGAAGAAAGAATTTCTATCAAAATTCTTTATTTCTTTCAATACTGCATTAGATAAATAGGTAGTGAGTAAATTTCACAAGAGTAAAATAAAAAAACAGGATAAAATCTTGTTAAAATAAACCTATGCAGAACATCTCAAACATCACAGAAAATAGGAACAGTGTTATAACATCCAAAAAGATGTTCAGTTTTCAGGGCGTTGTCTTGTTGATGGACAGAGATAGGAAGATGGCAAGTTTGCTTCTATCAAATTCTTAAGATCCTGCTGTATTTGTGTAATGAAGGCAATTCATACCATTTCTTAAATCAGCATTTTATCAACCTTAAAAACTTTGAATTATGTGGATTTCACCTCCCAGAATTCCCTAGGGAATTCTGGAAGTTGAAATATACATATATCAAAGGCGCCCAGGTTGAGAAACGTTCTTAAAAAGTTGTAAAACTGAGCGATCCAATGATAGAATTGCCAGTAAGAAGAGCCACATTACTCCAGTTCATCCTCTGGAGAGGGCCATCAGTAAGAAGAAAATCATTGCCTTCTTTTCTGGTGTAAAACTGCCAAATCTTAGCTAATGCACAAATGCACCTTCTCCATCTTGGTCATCCTTGAAACATGTGGACTTGAAGTTGCAGAATAGACAGACAGGGCTTTGCTAGCAAGGAATTCTGGGAATTGAAATCTGTGCACCTATACAGAAGAACTCTCAGGCTGCAGAAGGCTGCAAGGATGTGAGCACAGCTGGATTAGTATACGGCCCAACAATGAATTGAAGCAACTGAAGGAAAAACACAAATAGTTCATGTTATATAAGAGGGAGATTGAAATAAAAAACAAAACACCCCAACCAATTCAGAAAAATGCTTATGGATATATGGAAATTGTTTTGAATGTCCGTAATGGGTTGTCCAACTCTTCTGCTGGCATCCATCATCAAAATGTTTCTCATAAATCAGTACTACCCTTGGATTCCGCACTCCAAGGAATTTTGTCCTATGATGCACTATTTTGCCCAGAGTTTTAGTAGTTGTGTGTGTGTGTGTGTATCAAGTGGTGGTATGCTACCGGTTTGGCCTGGTTCAGCCAAATTGGCAAGAAAAATTGCTACCAGTTCGGCCAAACTGGTAGTAAAAAAAGCCTCCCACGATCAGCTGAAAGAAAAGCGCAGGATTGGCCCTCCCACTTGCCCCTGCACTTTTGTTCTTTCTCCTCTAAGCTGATTGGCACTGCAGGCCTCAGCTGGGGTGTGGAAAACTGCACGTGCGCACGATCACCGAACTGGTAGTGGAACAGGTAGGATCCCACTGCTGATATGTGTGTGTGTGTGAGAGAGAGAGAAGAGGAGAGGGGGGAGGAAGAGAGAGAGAAATTGTCTATCAATGTTAGGAGCTTGCTTATGTGTGCTACCCTTAGTTATTAGGACTAGGACAGAATATTAACATTTGTTATCAGTCAATCTTTGAATCAACCAATTGGGGACAACTAGGGATGGGGATTGTTTATTTGCTGTTTTTTAAATTTTGGAGAGGTACTGTGATACTGCATCCACAATAAATTATACACAATTTTATTCTAAATTTACTCTCTTACTTTAGTCAACAATATAGTCAGGAAATCCTTATGGGCAAAACAAGTCTATGCCATCTGTTGAACAAAAGAAACAATGCAGAATAGGGAGACATTTCTACTTATGAACAGCTGCAGGCCTTCATACAGATAATTATTTTATTAGAAAAGCCGTAGACATTCCTTGAAATGTGAGAGGGTATGCCATGACTGAAATTTATGTGAAAATCATGAAAAATTTAACAAATCCAAGAAACCAGAGCTGAAAACATTCAAACTGCCTTGAACTCAGTGCTCAGAATTTTTTAAAACATTCATAATGACATGATTTTTAAGATGAGAAATAATTGACTATATGGGCAGCAATTAAATGTGTTTCATTAATCTATATTAAATTAAAATCAAATATAATTTGTCTTTACCCTTCTCAGTTCATACACACACATACACACACGATGATTGAAGAGAAACCAACCTGGCAAAATTCAATAAACCATAACGTATCAGTTCATTATCTAAACCATTTTGTATGATCAATTAGTCAGTTCCAATATGCAAAAACTCAGTTGCGGTGTTCTCACAGGCTAAAACAGATTTGAATGACATACAGGTAGGTGTGGAGGAAATAAAACATTTCCAGTGCATGGCAAAGTTGTACTCTCGTTTCTACTTCAAATGTCATCATATAGATAAGACAGTGCCTTTTTTGTATTCATTGTGTAATGGGTTAAAGAGGAAAATCAGCTTTTATTATAATTATGACCATCTTTTTAAAAAAAAAAAAAAAACTTACCTTGAACAAAATGGTGGCATCTTTTTTAAAAAAATCATTCTTCTGCCAAGGTGTTGAGGCATTCTAAGTGACACTCAGTAGCAATAAATTGAAGTTTTTGAAATATTTATGAAAGATATGTCTAAATTGATGTAGAAGTACACTCATCCTTACTGGATAGACTTATACTGGGTGATAATAAGGGTTTATTTAATATGACTAGTAAAAATTCTAGCAAGAATGAAATAGGAGTTGAATATAAACAAACTCAAAATGTGGATTAGTCCAAAAATATATAAAATATAATTTCTAGCCTAGTTAAATTCTGCACTTTTTGCAGGATCTAATCTGGGTAAGTCACCGGGACCAGAGGTTTAGTCTTCTGAGCTTTTGGACTTGTGCTGGAGCTCATCTGCACCTTTTATACAGCTATTTCTTAATATTTCTACTCATTTATAGTTTTGAATTCTTGTTATCAAAGGAAACTTCAAATACAGTACTTCCAAGAGTTCTTCTAGCAATTGCATTCACTTGAGTATTAGATTACATGTACATACAAAACTTGGGTTGCAGCAACTATTTGTTTGAAATATTATGAAATACTGCCTAGAGCTCATGAACGTACACATTCTTTATTCAGATCCTTATGCTTAAAATGAACTCTTAAGAAAAAAGCTGGAGGAATTTCCATTATGAGAACTAGGATTCAATGGAAATTCAACAATTATGGATATTTGGAAGACATTTTAAGGGGCCAAAGGCATGACAAAAGTATCATTTGAGAAAGGAATTTTATTTCAAGCTTCTAAGGGGGAGGGGGTATTACAAACCATAGGGAATAAAAACATTAGAAACTATTCCAAAATTGGCTGTAGCTTTAAAATAAAGATTCAAGCAGGTTTTACAATGAGGAATACCCAATGAAACTGTTTTAAAAGATTTTAAGAGTATTGGCTTTACCATATTTGCTAACCCATTATTTTTTTAAAAAAAGCTGGGCATAAATATTCCGTGCATTGGTATGCATTATTTGGTGTTGCATATTATATACCTTGGTACAGTATTTAAATTATCAACGAAGACTCCAACGCAGTGCACTTATAAATAACGCAGTCATTATAAATCACATTGAAAACATAGTTGCTATTTTCATTGTTACAAATTCAGTATCCCAGTGAACATAGAAAGAAAGTAGCTACAACAATCAATAGTTGACTTTATTTTTTAATATAAAAGATATTAATGGAAACCCACCCTACCACTTCCTTCCCTAAATGTAATGCTTTACCTCTTTGAAATAAAAATAAAGTACTAATTCTATATACATCACATGTACCATACAAAAATGTATCCAAATTTTCTATTGCTACCAAAGTGTTCTAAAATTAAAAGTTACATAAATCCCCTCACTGAAGCAAAGATTACAAGTTACAAAAAAAGTCAAATTACACACAACCCATCAAGTTATTTTATACAACCATTTTCAAGACAACTTTTTCTCTCAAAGCAAATTGTCTTATGTGCCTGTATAAAAATGTGTATCAATATACTTTTTTTTATTTATTTCTCTTTATAAAGCAAAGTAATACATTTTCTACAATAAATATAACACAGGGAGGCACATAAAATCCAGGGAAAATAGATGAGATACGGGTTTGTGAGAAATAATATACTTAACAAGCTTTAAGCCAGTGTTGTGTAATCACAACAAATGTCTAAAATGGTATCTTGGGCAACAATGGAGTGTTTTTAGAGATTTTTTTCCAACTGATGTACATAGCATAATTTTATTTCCATTATATTTCTCACAAAGTACCCTCCAAAATAATGTAATTCCTTATTTAAAATATTTATTTGTTGTCATAAATTTACAGTTTAGGTATGTGGTACTTTGTGCAAAGAGTAATGATTTTTGCAAAGTCAAACATTCAGAGGCCTTGTTAAAAACTATAGATCACAAAAAAGTTACATAAGCAGCACCACATCATAATATATGATCTATTAATCCAATCTGATGTTATTTCCTTAAAAAGTCCCTCAGCACCTAATGCTGGATAGTGGTGCCTATGTATTTTTTTAATGTGAAAAGAAATGGAAGCAACAATCTATCTTTTTCCCAAACAAAAGAAAGAAAATTTTAAAAAGCTACATCTAAAATCAGAATAAGTTAAAGAGCTGACTATACATATATATACATTTTATAAACACTATGAACAAGATATATTTTAATGGAAATGCTTGAAACAGCAACATAATGATAAAACTTTAAATCAATATGGCAATGGTGATTTAGAGAAGCTGCTCAACCAGTTTAGTCTGCAGAATTCTGCCACTGGATCAATGATTACTGAGCTGTATCTTCAATACATTCTTGTAGACAAAGAGGTTAATTTGTAGTTCTCTATACAAGGTTGTTTTATATCTTGGTGACAACCTATGTTAGTCAATATCACTGAAGTCACTGACTGGCTCTCCATGAACTCTACTTAAATGGTTCATAGCACGATCAAATGCAACTCTTACAGCTTTACGAATACTTGAGTTTCGACCTTCCATCATTTTTAACTTATCTATTGTTTCGTCAATCCCAAGTGGAATCATTTTGGATTTTGGAAGCCATTGCCTGTAAACAAATGAAAGAAAATGCTTTAAAAAAGATTTTGGAATAAAAATAATAATTAAATACTGAATGCTTCTCCAATAATTCTCTTTTTAAATATCTATCTTATCATTTTAATGAACTAAGGTGTCTACCTTTTGGGGCTGGTGAAGCACTAAGTCTTTGCTACAGCTCCAAATGTGATGGGGACAAGACAAGAATAAGATTTAATTTAAACTTTGTTTCATTTTAATCTTGAAAAGATATGATCCAACAATCCAGTCAAATTAGATTATGATTTAGTGACAACTTTTAGAAGCAATATAGGAATCATAATTCATGTTATTTATGAATTATTTATTAATTTAACAAATATATATGATCTCCCCATCCCACTGAAGGTTTCTCTGGTCAATATAAAATTAAAACAATGTCATAATATCACAACTTAAAAGTTGAAATTAACTTGAAAACTTAAAAAATAAATAAAAATAACATCTAAACACAAAATAACCATCCGATAGGCTTTCCATGGGATCCCCAAAATTGCTGGAAAAAACACATTTTCAGGAACTTCAGAAACACAAACGGGGATAGGGCTAAGTTCACATTGGGAGGGGGTAGAATCACATTTTAGACACCAGGCACTACAGCAGAAAAGTGAAGTGAAATAAATACTAGACATGGGTGATCAATTACGTATGTTTGAACTTGTCCAGAGGGAGCGGAATGTAATCTTACACACAAGCATACAGACCTAAACACACAATTCTTTTTCTCTGTACTTAACAGATAATCAAGAGTTGGAAGGGACATTATAGGTCATCTAGTCCTACCCCCTGCCCAAGCGGGAGACCCCACACCATTTCTGACAAATGGCAGTCCAATCTCTTCTTGAAAGTCTCAAGTGATGTCACTCCCATAACTTCCAAAGGCAACTTCTGTTCCATTGGTTGATTGTTCTCACTGTCAGAAAGTTTCTCCTTATTTCCAGGTTAAATTTCTCCTTGTCCAGTTTCCATCCATTATCCCTTGTCTGGCCTACAGGCGCTTTAGAAAATAGATTGACCCCTTCCTCTCTAGTGTGGCAGCCCCTCAAATATTGGAATACTGCTATCATGTCTCCCCTGGTCCTTTTCTTCCCTAGACTAGCCATGCCCAGTTCCTGTAACCATTCTTTACATGTTTCAGTCTCCAGTCCCCTACCTTTTTTTTGTATTCTTCTTTGTATTAGTTTGTAAACTTGTACAGGTAATCCTTAACCTACAACCACAACTGAGCCTAAGATTTCTGTTGCTAAGTGAAAGTTATTGAGTTTTGCCTCGTTTTACGACCTTTCTTGCCACAGGTGTTAAACAAATCAATACAGGTGTTAAGGTAGTGACATGGTTAAGTGAATCTGGTTTCCCTATTGACTTTGCTTGTCAAAAGGCTGCAAAAGATGACCTCAGGACAGTACAATCATCATAAGTATAAACCAGTTGCCAAGCATCTGGGTTTTGATCACATGATCATGGGGATACTGCAATGGTTTTAAGTGTGAAAAATGGTTATCAGTCACCTTTTTTCAATAACTTATGCTCTTGTTATACAGTGACTTATGCTGCTGTTGCAACTTCAAATGGCCCCTAAAGAAATGGTTATAAGTCAAGGACTATCTTACATACTTTACACTTTAATTCAAATTATTATATAAAAGAAAAGTTAAATGAAATATCTCAATTTTATAATATTCCTTCAGCTGTCCTTTGTTTTGCAGGTGTGAAGACAAGGACTGATTACAAAATTACTTTTTCATCCAAGTCATAACTCTGCAGATGGTTGTTAAAGGCGGCAGTCCTTCCTTAGACTACTTATAAATAAAACACACTGATTACTTTCACAATTAACACACTGCTCCTCTAATACAGCACTTGGAGCAATCATTTCCTATCAAACAATATTCCAATAAATGTCTATTTGTCTTACAAAGAAAAAGGACTATGTTAAGAAGAGAGAAGAGTTACTTACCAACTTCTTTTATTATCAAAAAATAAAACCAAAAAAAGTTTTTCATCTGATTTGGTCTGCATTTGTTCACCAATTTTCAGTACATCAAGGGGTGGCACTGGTATTGTAACACCATTGTGATGACCAGCAACACGAGGCATTTTAGGATCAATTATCTATAAAATGGGGCAGCAAATAACACTAAATAAGTAGCAATATTTTAAAGATTCTTCAAAAATGTTTAAATATTAATATTACTATGAACTTATGAACAAGTAAAATCTAGAATTGGGTATACCAATGTATCTCTCCAGAGATATTTTAACTCAGAACCTAATTTCCACACTAACGTCTCCATTCCTTCCTCCTCACAGCTCTTCCTCAAGCACTTCCAAATGTTCCATTGGAAGTCAAGAGACCAGATTGAAGTCTGCTTTCGTAAAGAGACTGTCTGGCAGAGATTTACATACTGGATGTAAATTAATTGTCTACAGACTTCATATTCAGCCCATTTTACATAAATCTAAATGCACTACAAGTGTGCGGGGTTTGGGTTTCAAAGATAAAAATATGCTGCTATCTGGAACCCTCCAGTGGTGACATTTACAGGGTGTTAATAACTGTCCTCTGTAGTTATGAATCAATATATATTGACTCATAAGAGTTTCAGAAAGTGCTACATGCATTTTGCCTATGAACCTGAAGTTCCATACAATCCTAAAATTCAATTTACTGTAGTTCTTAAAAAAACAGCATGCAAACATATTATCATATAACCAATTGCATTACCTTCCAGACTGCTGCTCTCATATTTAGTAACAAGATATGAAATACAGGGTATGTGAATGTATATACACACATACCTATCTAAAGAGTTTCATATATGTTTATGTGTTTATCATTTTAGATCAGTGTTTAGCTATGCAATGTATTCCAAATAGATTCAGAAAGTTTTGGGTTTGTTTTTTAACTTATGGTTGTATATAACTGAGCAATCAGATACAAACTTATTTCATTAAGCACGAGTGCAAATTGGCTTATTTTTTTATGATACGCAAAATACGTATTGTTAATAGTTTGTATAACTTAATCTACATGGCAGGTACAACTACATCCTGACAACTTCAAAAAACAAGTTATTTATCACATCAGGAATTCAGAAATTACATACTAAATTTTAGATGTAACAGGATACTTGGTTTTTATCCATAATGAAAGTTGATTCCTATATACAGATCCTTACTCTATACCATTGGGTTTTCCCAAGAGGTTTTGTTGATGGAGTGCTAACTTACCAGTGCTGGATAGGAAGGATAGCCACTACATTTGGCCCACACAACTTTTAGAGGTTCAAGGACAGAATTGGAAGCATCCGTTGAAATCCACATGTTATTGTGTCCAACTTCTAAAATGAAGAAAGTTATTTTAGAAAATAATTTGTTGTGATCTGTAGGATTAAGCTGATGTAAAGGCAAATTCAGGATGCTTTTCTGAGAATAAAAGGATGAAGAAACTAAGAAACAACTTTAAGCAACAGCATCTTTTCTTGTCCTATATGAACTGAAGATCTGATTGTGTTGTGGTTAAAGTGCAATATTGCGGCAAACTCTGCCCAAAACCTGGAGTTTGATTCTGATGTGGCTCAAGATTGACTCAGTTTCCATTCTTCTGAGGTTAATAAAATGAGGACCCATATTGTTGGGGGCGATATGCAAATAAGGCTTCTACATTGTAAACTGCCCAGAGGGTGCTATAAAGCACTATGAGATGAAATATAAGCCTAAATGCTATTGTTATTGCTGTCTGACATGATTAAAAATCAGTTTGATTTAGAAGTTGCCTTAAACCAAATCTTTGTAAGTTGTCCTTAATTTATAACAATTTGGACATGAATTATGTCTGCTGAGTGAAGTGGTTGTTAAGTGAGATATCAGATGACTGGACACTGATTTTACAACCATTTTTACCTGGTCATTAAGTGTATCATTGCAGTGAAGTGAATTTGAGCTATTAAGTGAATCTGGCTTCTCACATTGACTTTGCATGCCAGAAGCCAGTTGAGAAGGGCACAAATCGGGATTGCATGACTGTAAGACAAATCTCTGAACTGCAATGTGACCATGGTGCAATGTTTATAACTTTGAGACTAGGCTTTTAAGTCACTTTTTCAGCACCTTTGTAACTGAACTATCATTAAGGGAGTGTTGTAAGTTGAGGACTTCTTGTAACGTAATATTTAAGAGAGAAAATATTCACAGAAAGTTCATTTGCTAACAGAAATTTGCCAGCTGCATGAAAATACTTACTGAACTGGGTTCAAATTTTAGCATATGCAGATTGTTTATTTACAATTATTTATATGTTGACTAGTACAGCTACTGATCACAATAAAACAAAATTAATATACAACCATGAGCACTGAAATCTGAATCAACTGTATAAATGAAAAGAGGCCTGCCGCTGAGGCGGCTTAATTTCTAGTTCCTTTCATCCTGACTTATGGAAGATTCTTGTTTTCCTGCTTTACCTATGTGGATTGATGGGGCCATTTATAGCCACCATAGTCCCTACAGTACGGTAGCAAGGCCCCGAAGTAGGGTAATACCCTTTATGGGAAATAATCCAAAGAGGATTTCAAAGCCAACAGTAACTCATGCAAATCTCACAAAATTGTTGTTACTCTGCTGTAATGGTTATTAGCCAATTGTATTCTGGCCCAGGTAGAATTTCTGAGTTGTCTTTAAGACAGTACCTCTATGTAAAGTATATTACAGTAATTCACGCACAAAATGGGAAAGCACAAGTTGCTACTGCCAGAGCACCCTAAACCAAAAAAGAACTGGGACCTCTGTTAAAGCTGGGCTAAAGTCTTTCAGGCCATAGGCTCCACATGAAGCATCCCACAATGAAATACCCAACAGCTTAATATCACTTCCTTTATCAATATCAACTAAAAATGTCCACTTAGGATGAAGCAACACAGTACCAGCTTCCTTGTAGGTGATTGCAAAGGATACCATGGTCAAATGCCACTGAAAGAACATGCAGGACATAGAAGGGCATATTAAACCAGTGAAACTTTCATTCCATGCCTAGGCCTGAACCCAGAGAGAAAAGAATCCAGACAATACACTTCATTCAAGGTCCTTATTAATTATCACCCAGCCATATTCTCAATAGCATCTAAATCCTTTCAAAAAACAAAGGATGAACAGTCAATAGTCATGTAAAACAATTGGTCCAATCCCTTAAAACGTGGATGTGCCATTTTTAAAGCCACTTTGGTCTAATGGTTAAGGCAGCAGGCTAGAAATCAGGAAACCCTTGAGTTCTAGTCCTGCCTTAGGCATGGAAGGCAGCTGGGTGACTTTGGGACAGTCGTTCTTTCTCAGCCCAACTCACCTCACAGATTTATTGTGTGGAATATAGGGGGAGGAAGAAATATTATTTATGTTTGCATTATTAAAAAAATATTTTTTAAAGCTACCAAAAAAAAAAAAAAAAAGAGGACCAGTGCTATCTCTATCTGGCTGACATATATGACTATAAATCCAAATCTTTGTCCTACTTCTATAAAATGTCTGAGCAGAAAGGGAAAAATATAATCAAATGATGATCTAATCTTAAATTATTTTCAGGGATACGGTTCCCCTTCAACAGCTGGAACCACAGACTAGGTCTTTATAAGAGCTCCCTGACCTTTTTGGCTTATGCCAAACCTTTGTTATCTCTTATTCGAATACAACAAATAAGATTTATAATATATGTCAAATAAGTGACAAATAGCCATGAAGAAACTGACAAAAATGTGGTAATATTAGCAAAACCTTATCACAACACATCTTAAAGGAAGGAAATGACATTATGAAAGCTATTGAGTGTGTTTTACAAAAAGATAAGAAGTTGAAAATAATTTTGTTATATTAAAGATTGAAGGGAGCCTATGACCATAATTGAGCCCAGAATTAAAGTCATAAGTCACACCATTTGTTTAGTGCAGGGGAGTCATACTCATGTCATCACGATAACATCACGTGATGGATTGGGACTTTTTTCCCCTTCACTAAAATTGGTGTGGCCATTGCGTGACACAGGCCGGGAGTTTGACAGCCCTGATTTAGTGGATCATCACCTGACCACACTCTATTTTGCAACCTTTGTTTTGCAGCAGTCATTAAGTGAGCATGGTGGTCATTAAGCAAACCTATTATCTGCAATGGGCGTTTTTTTTGCTGGAAACCAAAAGTAAATACTGATTTCCAGCAAAACATCACACACTATGGTCACATGACTGGGAATGCTGCAAAAGGCCATAAATACAGGCAGACGGCCTAGTGCCCAAACATTGAATAGTTACTAAGAGACTGGCATAAGTCAAGGACTACATGCATGATTATCAGTCAAAAGGAAACATAAGTGAGGTTAAGAAAACACATCATGGCATTAAGGGGGGTATATATAAAAAAGCACAGCTATCCATTTCAATGAGAACAGATGCCCAGGTCTGAAGAGACAAGGCCTTTTAGTTTACTAAGCAAACTAGAACCAATAAAGACAGATATTTACACAAGCCTGATGATGTAAGATGAGATTCTGCCGAAACATTTCTACAACTTTAAAAGCACAACTATAATGACTTGAGAAAATACCCGAACAGAGCTGAATACCATACTTATAAATATATATACATTAAAATATGTCAATTACCAGCTGCAATTCTTGCTGCTTTTGCGTAGTTTCCATTTTCAATGCATGATATCAACTCACTTCTGTCTTCTAAGGTGTGCCTTCGTATTAGCGCTGGTTTACCTTTTCCACATTTTGGCAGGCTAAAACTACACATATTTTAAAATGTATTAGAAATCACCAAAGTATTATTTTCTTCAGAGATCCAAAAATGATTCTAATAGGGCTGTGTTCATGCTACTATCCGGTAGCTCAAGTTGTAAGAATAAACAGGAACCGTTTGAATTCTAATTCAGGAATTCAAAATAACACAGAACACTTTTTAAAGATGTTTAAATTTCAAGCTATGCTTATAATCCCTGATAAGAAAAGCTAGGTAGCCTAGTATAGGTTGAAAAAAAAGTTGCTTCCTTTGAGAACTAAAAATCCTGAACTTTATACTAAGGATTAAAATCCAGCTCGGGCAAAATTGCAAAGCTTTCTTCCTTTCTGTCTGTTTGTATATGAATTCATGCAACGTTAAGAGTTATTTAATTTTCTAAATTTAACTTTTGAATCTCTCTCTCTCTCTCTCTCTCCCTCCCTCCCTCTCTCTCTCTCTGTGTGTGTTATGGATTCCATCTAGAGTATTATAAGTTCCACACTACTGATCCCTCCGCTATATTTTGAGCATCTTTTCATTTAAGCGAATACATTTTTACCTTGAGTTACACAACAGACTGTTGCTTGAAGATATACTAGACTCTGATGCACAACGGCGACGAGGTTCAACTTTTCTTCCTGGAGTGTCATGTATTTCTGATTCTTTATTGCCATCTCCAAAACCATTTGAAAGGCCTGGCAGGTTAACAAAGAAAAAAAATACAGTTAATTTGGAAGGATGCTGAAGTTTCATACTAATTTCAATATACATTAATATGCATGTTTTAGTATCTCTATTAACAGAGCTGTAGTGTTTGAAAAGAAAGGATAAAATGTTAATTAAAAAAAAGCTTCAGAAGATGTGTAGGCACCAGTGAAAAAAAGGACGTCCAGTCAAAGGAAATAATAATTGCAAGTCATGTTGAACAGTACTGCTCTTGAAATAACAGTTGAAGAGTCACATCAGAGGAAGCAACACACAATTACCACTTTAGAAAACATGTAATCACAAAATGTAACCATGTGGGTAATATTTAGTATAAACCACTATAGCTACAAAAGAAAGTATAATTATTCTTCCCCACTGGCCAGAAGAAAATGAAGTCATTGTCCTCCACTTGTCATCTCATATTTGGATCAAAAACAGTCAGCAGAGTGTTTATTTCCATAAATTTAAAATTATCGCAATCATCTTCATCCAGCATTATAATTGTATACACATGCTATCTCATATAAAACAGTACACATTCATTGAATCCAAACGTCTGTAACCTAAACTGATCAACAATTTTAAATTTGGGAAAAGAGGCTGGCAAATCTAATATAGTAAGAAAATATTTGCAGGGTTATTTGTGGATATGCTGAAATGTTGAGATACTACTAAAAAGAATGATATAATTTTTATGACTAATAATCAAGGCATCAAAGTATGTACCATAAATGAAAGATTTCCAATATTCCGTAAAAATAAAAGAATGTTACCATGTGATACTCATACAACAAAATAATCCAAGAAAGCATGATCCTGCTGAATAAAATTCAGACTTCCATCCTGTCTCCTATAATTTCCATATAATATATGCATGCCAAAAGAAACACATACTCATATATGAGGAAGAAACAATACAATAATATTACCTTATTAGCAAGATATTACTGTTTGGCTTTGTATTTAATACAGATTAATGGATGACAGCAGACAGTAGATACTGTCTTCTCCATATTTAAGGTAGACATTTTTTCATAGCAAAATAAGCATGTTGCCTAAAAGGTTTCCATAAGTTTATACCAGTATTTATACCTATACCCATGCCCACTCTATACAATGACATAAAGTTGTCCCATTACCAATAAGTTACCATGTGCATGCATTTTAGTAAATATACCACAGAAAGAGTAATTACATTCCTAAATCATTATGCAAATGGGAAAAATAATTCCTATTGTTTTAATTACTTAATGCAAAACATGGTACGTAACTCTGACCACAGTTCAAATACACACATAGAGAGCAGATGGAACTGTGGAAAGACTGTATCCTTCTCAGAAACCTAGAAAAAATATCTAGAAATTTAAAACATTGTGTTTTAAAGCATTTACATGCTGTTCTCCTATTTAGTCAATTAGATAAATGAATCTAAATCCACAAAAATGTTTTATTTTTTATGTTGACATGGTATACTCTACTATACATATTATTTTATATAACTGCTGAGTTTAAAAATAAATGCATAATATAAAATATACCAAATGCTTGAATATTGCTGGGAACAGATACAGTCTATCTATAGTTCTATTCATATTTTGGATTAGCTGACAGACTATTTTAAGATATTGACTTAAAACAATGAAGAAAGAAAATAATCTAGAAAATGTATACTGCTTATACTGCAAACAATTTTGGAAAATTTCAAGGACTGCCCTGCCAGGAAATTGATGGACTTGCACATCTAAATTCAACTTCTGCCTATCAGATGTTCTGTCACGTCTACCTAAAACATGTCCCAATCCATAAGTCTTCAAGGGCTTATTAACTTCCCTTGATTTTTGCATGTATATATACATGTCAGTGTGTATATATATTTTCACACTTCATTCTTTGGAATAGCTAGATAAAACAACATTCATAACACAAAATCAGCTGTTAATTTGATTTTAAAAAAACAACAGTCTATGACATTTAACCGAGATTATTATTATTTGTTAAAAATACCCATAAAGTCTACTTTCCTTCTAAAGAATCAGGCTTTTACCTATGCAATATCATGCCACAGGAAGCTAATTAAAGATTTATTTTTGTATTACTACTGTTCCATATAGTAACTCTATTAGCATTCAAGCATATAAAATTATAGGGACAATGTATGCATATGCATGTGAAATCAGGATGTTGAAGTAAGTAATTGTAACAGCAATTATAGATATTTTCCTTAGAGGAGCAGAACTGCATTTATTTTAATGAATTGTTTTATTGACATTACACAAACACACACACAAATGATTTTTACCTGAGAGTGCGTTACCACAAACCTAACTGTATTGTATTGAAGATGAGAATATGATAAAAAAAAGGTTTAATGATGTTAACAAAGCCTTTTGAAATGTATATAACTAAATCAACTTGTGATTACTAGAGTAGTGTTCTCTACTGAATAAGCAAAATATTTTTTTAAAAAATGCAAGTACAGCCACATAAGCAAGCATAAATATAGGAAACATATAGGTGAAATTATTAACATTTGTAAAGTCGACGTGAGATACTGAATTTCGGAAAATTATGCCCATCTACTTTAAATAGCATGAAGCTACTTTACTTGTTTTTTGGGTAACTGAAGTACACAAGGATTAGGTAAGCTTATGTAGATATTAGTTAAGTTATAAAATGTAAGTAATTTCAACAATTTTTTTACATCTCAAGAGTTTGTGTAAAAATGTGTATGCATAAAACTCTGCTTTATTTTCTTAAAAAAACCCAAACTATTAATGTCTTTATGACATGCTATGTGAATATTCATACCATATGCAACGAATAAAGTGGAAAATTGTTAAATTATTGGTGAAGTCTAAATTTGGGCCGATGGAAGATTGAATAAGTTTGCAATGATAATGGAAAGGAACATTCTTAACCAATCAACCCACAAGTAAATTATCTAAGATAAGAATTCTGGGGATTGGTAAACCTCCAGCCAATTTATGTCACATAGATTGCAACATACAATTTTATAACTTACGGAGATGGGAAAATATACTGAATGAAGAGCATAGGTTCATATATATCAAAGAATTCCTCCAACAGTGTTCAAGATACTGATTTTGTTATAAGGATGGCTGATGTCTCCAACATGATCCAAAATAATTACTTGAAATGTTATTGTCTTTCTGCGTTCCAAAATGATCATTACATTGAATTCCAGTCCGTGTTCAGGATAATAGAAAATAATTAGGATCCAAATAGATAAATAGTCAGCATATTAGTTAATATGAGAACCTGGAAGACAGTGAAAAAGCCATTTAGTCTCACTGAAAGGAAAAGAGCTTGATATAAATAAGCCCTCCTCCCAGTAGTTTTCAGAGCAAGATCAGCAAAATGCAAATTATCCATGTATTTTACTAGTTCTTTATTATATGTTTAACCTATCTTAAGAGAAGAGTTCTGTGGGAAAGTGATAAAGTAATAAAGCTATTAAATGAATACAAAATAGTAAAAACAGATAAAATAGACTGAAAGAGTCTCTTTTGAATCTGCTGCTCATTATTGATATTGGTATCAGCAGAAAATGTTAAGGTATTTTAATAAAAATCATGGGCTGATTTTGGAGGAGGGCAGATTTTTTTTTCTAAAACAAAATGATAATGATACTTGTGCATTTATTTCTATATTTAATAGCCAATATTAGTAATTTTCCTTATGCCATCATAGTAGAGAGAAAAATGTTAGTGATGAAAACCTAAGAAACTATCCTGAGCATTTGTGATGTATGGTAACACATTTAAGATTACTAGAAGCTACTAATTCATTCAGCATACAAAAGGAAAAACACATTTGTTTTGAATTTAGCTAAAATTACTTTAGTTCTAAATTTCGATTTAAAACTTATCTAGTATTTAAAATGTTTAAGGAAAGCAGATAAACTATGGAATGAATGTTGATAAAGAACTTTCTAGGAATTTAAGTAATAGATAAGAAATTGGATCTATTAAGCAGTTGATACTGTAAAAAAACTGAACTTATAAGGAAGTTTAAATATATATGAATTTACTTTGATAATGCATGATTTTAGGCAAGATATTTTTTAAAATATGGCCTGATATTGTCAATTGTTCAAAGAGAAAGACAGATATTCTTTGTGCACCTTTATCATTTATATCGTTTTTTACAAAAGAAAGATGACTTTTTTTTATATTAGGCACATTTGCTAACACTATGTTTGGTAATAATGAGTTCTGGCAATCAGAACACAAAGATGTCGAACTTTTTTTATACAAAAAAGATTGCTTAGTTGTCAGAAATCCAGACATATCCTTATCATATTTTTTTTCAAGACAGCAAGAATCACTGTTATTACCCAACTTTAATATTTATTTAACAATCTTGTTTGATAAAAAATGAGAATAGTTATACTAAATTTGCTTTCTTTATATGAGACACTGGGTATTAACCTTGAAATCCTTTTACTGGAATGCAGATCACAAGCCCTGGACTTAAGTCTTTATTCATTTCTACATACCACTTAACAATTATGGGGTCACTTTAATTAACGCGTCTGTTTTAAATATCTCTCTGTACTTTTTTTTTTTTTGAATTATTCAGTTCAACTAAAACTAGTTGAACTAATTTATCAATATGGGAACGAATAGGAAAGTGAAACTACCCTTCAAATGCCAGAAAAAGTAACAATATTACATTTATAGAAACACTTTAGCAGCACCTATCAGCAAAGCCTCTGTGCATGTGGACACATATGGAGACAAGTAGGGGAATACTGAAAGGAAAAAAAATCATCTGGGGGATATGATCATTTTAACACTTCAAGGAGAAGGATTCTGCTTACAGCAATGTGCTCTTCAAGAATGCCTTTCAAATGCTTTGCATTCCCTGTTTGTCTTGTGAGCTTATTTAACTTCAAGGGAATTAAAATATTTTGTTGTTGTTTAGAAGTATCAGTTTTCTATACATGCATAGAAATATACATTTATATTATATTATATTATATTATATTATATTATATTATATTATATTATATTATATTATATTATATTATATTATATTATATATTATATTATATTATAAATATACATTTATATATATGTATAGAAATATACAAAATAACTCCTTCCTTTTAAAAGTGTTTAACAAGACATTGCAAGAGATGTTTTCCACAACTGTACATATTGCTCTAGAGTCTAGAGGGTTAGTTTGTTAGTTGGAGGATAAAGTTATTAGAAAGCATTGTGCATTAAAATGTCTGCCAGAAAGTATGTTGAGTCAAAAAATGTTTATTTTACAAAAAGGCAAACTGATAAGGCTGAACACAAATCTGTTTCCAAAGATCCTGAACACAAAGAAGAATGTAAGTCTAGAAAGTATATGTATTTAATCTTTATCCACAAATATATAGGGAACACGCCCACAGAGAACACAGGAACCACTCATTTATCCAATCATAGGAGGCTAGTGCTTAATATTGAAGTACTCCTGAATCCTCAACTTTATAAATTTGTTTATATTATCTATCCTGGGATCATACTCTTTAGGTCTCAACTGCTGATGTACTTGTGAATACAGGGAAGCTGCAACTCACCCCATCAATCTCTCCTTCTATATGCCTTTTTGGTCCTTTGCCATCCTGCGCCCCACCCCAGCTGACTTTTGACACTCTCTTCTTGATCCTGTTGGCAAGACATGTCCAGTCTGATGTTGGGCCATATGGAGCCGGCTTCACCGGGGGAAAAGAAAAAAAAGTAAAGCAGGTCCTCCCTGACCCACATGCACCAAAATGCCATGCTCCTGTGCTTAAGGGGCTGGCTTTGCAACTGTGAAAAGGGGGGTGGGAATAAAGGCACAAAGCATCCTCACTCTGAGCATGAGTGGAGCAAAGGGGTATTCCTTTGCCAAGCGCTTCTAAGGCTGGCTTTGCACTGAGAAAACCCCAGTTTTGCAATCTTAGCCAAATACAGCCAATATGCCTTTAAAACACTTTGCCTCTATCTGGCTAAGGGAAAAGCTGTTTTGGCTTTTCCTTTTCTAGCAATAGAATGGGTGCTATGAAATGAGTGCTGGCCAAAGTGCCTTAACTGCAATCATGGTGTGTGTGTGTGTGTGTGTGCGCGCGCGCGCTTGTGTATGCTGTAATAGCAATGACTTTTGAGAACAGGCATAAGTTTCCTTTTGATCAGTGAATGAATGGTCTGTGAACAAGTTTTAGGAGGCACTTTATAAATATATTAGAAAACTGAAGTTCTGAGGAAAAATAAAATTGTCTTTCCTCCCAACTATATAGTACAAGTATATATTTCAAATATAAACTATGCCTAGAAATATTGGTAATGACAGTAATAATTACAGAGCAATTGGAAATATTTTTTTCCTCTACATTTCACTGGAACATTTCTCGTAATTGTCACAAAACCATAATACCAAACAAAATTGCTTACTATAAAATGCATTCCCAGTAACCAAACCCTTACATAAAGACACAATACAGTAGAGTGGATTTAGAATTCTGTTTCAATCTTAAATATCATTGATTCAACGGAATCAAAGCATGATTCAATCCAACATATACTGGCTTAAATCCAATATGCTGCTTTGATCATACGAGGACTTCTATAGAATGCAGGTTAAAAAAATGGATTAAAAATCATGTCACTCAAATAATAACTGAAGCTATAAAATTCACTTAATATACATCATAGCACCATGTTATTTCAGAGAAATATCATCACTCCTATTTGTGAAATAATTATGTGCCCTGTTATTATCAGAAACAGAATAGAATAGTTCTTTGATGGTTCAATATATGCAGGTATGAAGCATCAAATTTAAAATCATTATTCACCAAGTACAATTCTCCTTTTGTATTTTCAGGAAGGCAATAAAAGTTGTCATTATTTTTTGTCTTTCTAAAACAGTAAAGCAATTTAAATAAACAGCTGCATGAAATATAAAAATTATATCTATATGTAAGAAGCTCAAATATTTTAAAAGTTTACCTGAGCAGCTTTTTCAAAATTCTATTATATTAGGTCAAGATAATGATCATGTGCCATGAAGTTATCATATTTTTTTTAACCTACCTCTATGGCACTTGCAAAACATTCCACAAACAGATAGTCAGATCTCTAAATTGCAGACAAACCCCAAATCTCACAACACAGCTCAAGAATACCTCTGGCACCAACCATCAATTGTGTTATGTCTTTTAACAAGTGTAATTCATTATACTTTAATAAAATAAAATAAAACAAAAATCCCAAAATGAAAGATGAAAAATAACCCTTTTGTGTAGCATAACAAATTGTATCATAATTATATAGTAAGGTGGAAAAAACAGCTCTTTTCTCCTTATAGCTACAGAAAGTGATTCATTCAGAGTAGAAATATTTTAACAGGAGTTCTAAGAAACTTGCACCTTAACCTTAAGGTCCACAGATTTAGAGGATACATGCAACCTGAAAATACAGTATAAAAACAGTGTAAAAGCAACAAGAGATGCTGAACATCAGTCTGTCATTATTATTTTGGTTCACAGATCCAAATTCAAAGACAGAATTCATAGTTTCTAAACAGAAACTTATCTAAGTTTACATCCAGAAATAAAAACAACTATCAACTATTTTATCCTTATTAAAACACGGACTTCTTGCATTCATTTTATATTGACTGGTAGACTGAATACTAAAATAACTGATTATCATGATATAAGTCATTTGTTTTTAGGAATAAAAAGTCAAATAAATTTGCAGACAGCACATTTGTATGTAACAGTATCTAGAAAACAGCACGTGTTCCACAACATTTCTAACCAAGCATTCTGACTTTAATGAGACATAAAATTCTTTGTCATACATGAATTTCTATCACATTAGGGCTTATGAAAATAGATTATCTATACTAAAATTAAACATAGTAATTAAGATGTCTTCTATCCACTCACTTGTAAAGATTTCACATTAGTATTATCAATACCGAGAACATCTATTTTTTAACTTTCATTAGAAGCACTGCATAAAAAATACTCACAGAAAATACAAAATCTATCTAATAGTCCTGAAAAAACACTTGTAGAAACATTATCTATACCTACAACTAAATATAAAGATGTATCAATATATACAAATACATTTTCATGGAATTCATCTCCCTCCAAAAAAGAAAAACATATTAAATTGTTACATGGACATGGATATATTTTGCGGTTGAATTTTAAATAAAGTAATTTCTATTCATTAGAAACAAAGGGAACTATATAAAGTCAGGAAGCCATAGATTTCAAGAGCAGACCAAAAATCTATCATGCCAAAAAGTAGAGCTAGACATTAATAAAAGAAAATTAACCTGATGAAGATACACCAAATAAATCACATTCTGTATTTATATTGTTAATTTAATATAAATGATCTATTTAACAGTTATCTAGGCTACCTTCAAAAAGTAGGTAACGCAAATGTTTACCTGTATCCAGACGCTTTACAGGGGACTCATCATCCACCTCAGAATCTCCACATGCACTCCTTGATCTTTTCCTGGGCTGCAGTAGTGTCTCCAACCTTGGAAGGACTACAGACAAAAAGGTTTTGGTCCCTAGCTGTGGAGAAGTTGGCTGGGTTTCAGTGTTCTTTGCAGACTTTGGGGGGCTTACACTTTTCGATTTGCAGAAGAGAATTGATGTACGTCTGTTTACATCAGTTGATGACTCAGCTACAGCAGAAACAGTCGACTCACTGAGATTACTGTCAAGTAAATGTTCTGGAGTGTGTCCGTTTATTTCTTTCTCAATAGAAGTGCTACACAATTCATTGTCAAATTTTACTCTTTTGTAAAATTTATTCTGCTCTGGATTGAGTTCTACTGGTTTGAGGGTTGGTGGCTCTGAATTAGTCTCCGAGTTTGAAGGAAGAGGTAATGCATCTGATGGTTCAAGTTTAGGGGGAGATTTATCTCCTGAAAAAATTAATAAAGTTTTTTTTTGAAAACTGGTAATTATAAGAGCTACTACATAAAACTTAGTATCAAATATGTAGCCCGCAGTAAATATTGTTTGATACAAAGTAAACCATCTCATGTAGGTAAACTTTAAACAAACTATCTATCCTAGTTAATGCCTAAATTTATGTGGGAATAATGTAAAAATTAAAAAAGATTGGCTTTAATATTCAATGTCATTATTTGGGAATAGAAACTCTCACTGGAACCAATATTATGAATTCTTTGTGTTATGGACACAATGATTTGAATGTTTAATTATTAGATTTATACCGCAATATTCTTGCCTTAAATACAAAGTATTTCTACTTTAGTATATGTACTTTATGTATTTTCCTGTTTTAACTGTACTTAACTAAAAGAATAGGGGTTAAATTAATGCATTTAGAAAGCAATATTATAAATATGACAAATTTTCAGTTTGATTAAATTAAAATACTTTGGCAGAACACATTAAAACATTTTAGAGAACTAATTTTTTTTTATTTTCTATTTATTTATTTATAAGTGATATTTTAGAGATTCTTTTCAGAAGTTTTGTATCAGGAATTTTAGAATATCTTAGAATTTTCTTACTTCATTTTCAAATACAGGTATTCCTGCTATCAATGATAACTGGGACTGGGAACTTCATCACGAAGCGACCCAATCATAAGATGTGACATTACATGACTACTTGACAGGAGTTCCAGCAATTCCAGTTGCCATTGTTAGGTGAATACCACGCAACTGTGTTGTGCCACAGTTATGTGTTTGCCATTTGCTATCTGCTGCTGGCTTCCCATTGACTTTACTTGTTAGAAGCCAGTAATGAAGATCACAAATGGCAACCATGTGATTGCAGGAATGCTGCAGTGGCTACAATTACAAGGATCCATCTTAAATCCCTCTCATTAAGTGTATCATAATTTCAAATGGATACTAAATCAGACTACCTATATTACAAGCATAAAACTGACTAGATAAAAATATAAACAAGGTAGCTATTTCCATAATTTTCCTGTTAGTATCTCAGTCTGGCTATATTACTGTGGGTATAGACAACAAACCCCAAAACCCCAGACAACAGCTTACAAGTTAGTCTTCATATGATATCTGCCCTACACATACTGAAATTACTGAACAATTTAACCAAATGTATTAATGTACAATTTTATTAATAAATTTATTTGAATCCCATCTTCATAAGTTAACTTCTATGAAAATTTGGCTAAGGAAATAATTTCAGAGCATATTGTTTGTTTCTTAATCTTTTTATTTTATCTTGCAGAAGCTTAAAAAGCCTCCACTATAAAACTTTATTTCACATTTAAACAATCAACTTGATTATTTTGAAAATTTATATTTATAAAGGGGGATGTTTGCATTCCTACCAGTTAAATAATCTGAAACACAGTGCACTGGAAGATCAGGGACAGCTGATAGTTTACTAAGTGTATGGCCACGACTGATAATGATATTACTATCCAATACACCTTTAGGGAATACATACTTTTAGAAAAATATTAGTAATCGTATCATCTCTGTGACAAAATAAGAAAGGCACAGCCATCTAAATCCCACCAAAGGAATGTAACTGAATTTAATCGCCGTAATTTCCATACTGCTCTGTATACTGAAATATTTTGCCACCTTATTTTATGCTTATTTTTTTGACGTATTCTTATTGTTTCTGTTCAAATAACACCATTCAAGTTGGAATATAATTAAGAGTGATTTTGAGATTTAATCAATATACTTTAAGAAATTTGCGATCAAAATTTTTCTGAAGGAAAAAAGTGTCCTTTTCTAATGAAATTAGAATTCGTCACTATTTTATTCATATGGTAATTCATTTTACTGCTATGTGAACTTTGGTTATTATACTATTAATAAAGATTGCTATGTAGAATGTTATCAGCAGCTTCAGCCTGGAAAAAACTAAACAAGGCTACATATGTACAGCTATTTTTTTTTAAAAAAGTCTCATTTATCTTTTATTGTGCCAGAATGCAATTTGATCTGTGCATGTTTACTCAAAACCATGGTTTACACTTCACAAACTATAATACTAGAAATGAAAGTTGAAGGGGGAAAATGTATCATCTGAATCCTTCTTCCTACTCTCCCCATTTGAAGATGAAAATTCTGAAAATTTGACAGAACACTAAAACAACAACCAAAAAAACTGCACCTTGAGTGTAATGTTTTACAAGACTATTCTTTTTACTCTATTTATATTGTATCAAAAATTTGCTATAAGACAATCTATAGCATTCTATAATTCTGTGTATATTCTACCTAAAGGATGCAGGCTTCTTTATGGCAGTGCTTAAAGGGTCCTTATAACTTTTGTATTTCTGGTGCCTTTTGATCATATGTGGGAAAAAATAGAATAGCTTTCCTATTTCATGCACCTCAATTTGTAAATACTGGAATGTTCACAATGTCAATTGTTGTCAACTATTAAATCTGGAAAGTATCAGGTTAAAAACGGTCTTCTGGAAAAAAATCTTGCATCATCTATCTTTATAACTTAGAACAACAATTTCAATTTTTTTTTAACCTGTTCACCTCTCCCATTAAACTGGCTATGACACCACCAACAACCTCTTGCAGATTATAAATTAATAAGGGATCAACTTGATTTCCAAATATTTAGTATTGTGATTGCGGGTCTGTCTTGGATGTCCTTTCTTTTGCTTTCTATAACATCTGAGATTTCTATTTACAATATTTTCCCTACTTTTTAGATAAAATGTAAAGATATTGCTAAAACATTTTGTATTTCAGTCTCCTCTAGTATTGAACATATTTACAATTCTCCTTGCAGAAAACTAACATTTTGGAAACTGCACTCTTACGTATATTACCTGAGAGTAATCTCTACAAAAGAGAACATGTTTTTATTTTGAATAAAAATGCATGGAGTTGCTCTGCAAGTTTATTAAATGCATCAATGAATTTATGATAAAGCATTAAAAGTTAATGTAGGTATTAATAGTGACCACTAATTTTTTTTCTAAAATCTCCATTCCCCTCCCCTAAAAAGAATATGGGGAAAGGAGGATATTTCTTCTCATGGGTTCAGAATTTACCATTTAAATATACTGTTTGATTCTGGATAAGAAAAAATAGAAAAAAAAGATCATTTCAAGCTATGTTTATTTAATAACAAAACATACCCCTTATACTCCTATTTAGAACTGTTTTGGACTTCTAAAACTTTACAGCTAACAGTAAATTAGCTTTTCTATCCACCCCCAACCTTCTCCCACTGAATGTACTATTATGATTTAAATCAAGATGTCTCTTACCTTCTTCTTCACTTTCGTGTTCCACTACCGCATTTTCTTCTTCAAAACTTCCAATACCTGATTCAATTTGAGGGGGCTGTTGATGTTGCTGACTTATCTTGCTGCGAATCAAATTAATTTCCTTTTTTAGAAGCTTTGCTCGTTTGCTCCGAGACCCACTGGATTTCATTGCACAAGTGAGATCAAGTTTTTCCAACAATTCTTTCAGCTGCTCTTCCAAAGACATGTGCACTCTGTTGGCAGGATTCAGTAACCTATCCACTGAATTAAAACACAGGCATTTACAATAATTTTCTATAGTATGAGGAACAGCATGACTCTGCTGCACAATGATACTCAATAAAACAAAAGCTATTAGGTTACTATTTCAATTGACTGCAAACACTAAACATCATCCCATGTTAATACCTGAAGTCTTATCCTAGTTATTATTATAAAACATTAAATCTCCTTATGCCTTTATTGAATGATTTTGCTGGCATAAAAAGCTGGATGGCATACATTTCAAATTCAAGTCTTGGCACCTTAAGAACAGATAATACTGCCACTCGATCGGTAACTATGATTTCATCTGGCAATCAATTAACTTAAAACATAAACTTGATATATTGATTGCTATAAAATTCATTCCTCCAGCAGCAATCCAATATGGAATATACGACTACTAATGGGACAAAAATCACATTGCACATATTTTTACTCCTGAAGCACAGCAAATAGTTGCCACTTACTCCATTGCAAGGTAAGAACTGGTCAATCTAACCTCTGCCTTAAATGTTCAAATCAAATCTTTTAATTTTAAGCAGCCAAAAATGATTTTCTGTATCATTCATGCAGTTTGATTCTTGTATCTCAAAGTATTACTTCAATGTTTTCAACATATGTCACATGGTGTTAGAGCACACAGGCTATATATTCATGATTATCCAAGATACAAAGCAGCCTCAAGCAAAGCCCTTTTCATTTTATTTTCATAGTACAAAGCTCTATAGCAATAAAGGCCTCCATCCAGTCTATTAAAAAAAAGTACAATTAATTTCTGGAAGAGACATTCCTATCTAATACAGCCCTGAATTAAGTTCAACTTGATTCCAAAAATTATGAACACTTAAAATCTTGGGGAGGCACTTACTTACATGATGCAAAACATAATTTATTTACTGAGAAAGGACTAGTGGAATAATGTAAGATGAATTAGACAATCAGTAATTCTTTACAAGCCTACTAAAATGTGTTAGTGTGAGCTGCCATTATGCTTTTGTTTTCCACTAGTTTTCAAGTAGAAATTCATATTAATTGTATAAACAGTACAAAGATAAGATCCAAGGTTTGACTGTTGAGCTTTAAACAAAATAATGTTTTTTTCTTGAAACATCACTGTAAAGTAACTGATAAATTGTCACTATAGCAGTCCTGGTAAACAAACCATATTTTCTGAAAGGATAAATGTAATACTAAATTTAAGGAAAGAATTTACAGCAAAGAAAAATTCCTCTGTAAAACTCACCTTCCCTGCCTTGTGAATTTAGGTTTAGCAACTCCATATTAGAAAAATCTAGTGCAACCCTATTGCTTGCCCAATAAATATATGATGTCATTAAAAGCTTTTTCATTAAAAATATATGTAAAATAAGATACTCTTCCATTTATAACATTAGTTGATGCACACCTGCTTACACCAATCATTCTCTCTCACACATACAAACCAGTTTGGGATATATAGAGACATTGTCTTCCAACAGAAAGAACAGTAAATAAATATAAAGATGACAATTTGGGAAGAAACAATAGGAAAGGAAATAGATAGCAAATAGCCTCTTCCAAGCAGCAGTTCAAAAGCACATAATACAACATAGAGATACTTCAAATAGTGTCTCATATTTTCCTTTTTTCTTATTAATAATAATCCATCCACATCACCATTCAATTTTAAATGCAGAACTAATTTTGAAACAATTTATGGTACAGGATTATTTTTATGTAGAGTTAATTATGTTCAAATATTGCCTAAGAATGTAGAAGAACATGCCTGAAAGTGTTCATTTACTGTGTAGAATATACATTCAAAAATATGTTGGTTCATACAAAGATATGAAAATATTGCTGCAATAGTTGACATTTATCTCCTTACCATCTTCCCAGGTAAAAGGTGGAGGAGATTCAAGTTTAGGCCGTTCAGGTAAGTGCATTCCAGTTTCATTATTATATCCAATTGCTTCAGCATCTCTTCTAGCTTGTCTTAAAACGACACCTCCTTGATCTCTTAACCGCACAGCAGCCCTGTAGAATATTGTGTCTTTTGCATTGTACTTCATACAGTTCTCAATAATAAGGTTGAAATCTTCTTCAAACTCATCAATATTTTTATAACCTTGGCCATCTAACCGTTTTCTCATAGTAGAAAAATCCATGGGATGTTTGATGTGATCCAAATAATCAGGAACCTGAAATACAGATTTTAAATATAAGACATGTAGATCGGATGTATGGATAGATAATTACGGGAATGCATGAAACCAAACATGTATTTTGTTCCATGCACTGAAAACACTGTAGCTCAGAAGTTACACCATTTTAGTACAGGAGTGGGGTGGGGAATGGGATGTTGTAGTTTCAATTCAGATGAACCAATCAACCCTGAAAGATGTTAATCATTCTGGTTTTTACCAAGAGAAATCTGGAGGGGTCTTATAGGATAAACAGAACAAGGCTGCTACATTTTGTACTTATTGCATGTCTTGTCTGAGCATCTTACTCCAATCTTCCCTCCTCCTTAGCTGCATGTTGCCATTCCTTCTCTGTCATTTAAATTCCAGGAGCAAGTATTTAACTGATCAGCAACACTTCCCAATAATCCCATGATTTCCTTTTCTTTGCTTCTTTTTATTGAGTGCTATCACCTGAATAGCACTCCGAGTGCCACTCATGTCCAAGTAGTCAGCCCACTTTCCCACAATCATCCCAATGCTTTCCCTTTCTTCCCTTACACTTTGCATACTACATCATTCCACTGACCTTCTCTTTTTTCTACAGTCAACATTCTGGACAACAGTCCGTGTCCGAACATGTTTGTTTCAGTCTGAACATAGGCTGTGCAAAACCACCAGTTCTATGCATAGAATATTCTTATATGCACTTTGAATAATATACTGAAATTCAAAATATTGTTTTGAAAAGCTGCAATTGATTATCAGAAAATATTAAGAAAAACCAAAATGGTCTGATTTTAATTTACATTTTTTTGACATTTAGAACTTGACTCTTGCATCTTATTCTAAGCATCCTATATTTAAATGCATCTGTTTTGTTTCAAAGTGAGTTTAACCTAATTAAGTTATTTTAACATTTAAGCCTGGATTTCCAAGGAAGAAATGGTGAATAAAGCAACTTGGTTTGAAGTGAAGCAAATAACCATAGCAGAATGAAAAGTCAGCTTATTAACTGCTTCTTTGTAATTCCTCTCCAGACAAGGAGTGGAATTGAAATCAGTCACAGGTGTTTGAAACAGTTGTTCCTCATAAGGGAACCATAAGATAGCAGTCTTTGGTGGGTTTAGAACTCTGGGAGATAAAGGAATATTCATCTTGCTCAAACCATGGCTTTGGTGCCTCAAAAGAATACTGGGTTTGCACATGTTTTAAAATCTTTTTTGGAAACTTTTTGTTAACTAGTTTTAAGCTATTAGAAACCTTTGGATTTTATAATGCTGAGTTACCTTTAATCCTTAATGAAAGAAGTGTCAAATATAAATTTAAGGATTTAACTTTTTTTTTTCTGAAATAAGCAGCAAAAGGGTGATTACAGGTAACCCTCAATTTATGATCATTCATATAATGACTGTTCAAAGATGGAATGGGACTGAAAAAAAACTGATTAATGACTGGTTCTCGCACTTATGACTGTTGCAGCTTTCATGGTCAAATGATTGAAATCTGACTGCTTGGAAACCAGCATGTATTGACAACAGTTCCCAGGGTCATGTGACCATCATTTGCAACTTTCCAAGAGAGCTTACAATGAGCAAAATCAATGGGAAAGCCAGATTCACTCAACAATCATATGACTTGCTTAACAATGATGATCCCCTGATAAATTATGGCAAAAAATTGGGCAGCATTCACTTAACAATTGTATCACTTAGCGATGAAGCTTCAAATCTCAATGCTGGTCATGAGGACTGCCTGTGAATCTTTGATGTTAGAAAGTTGTAAATGGATTAACAATCCATATAAATTCAAAATAACATTTTGGAATTAATTATAAAGAATCTTTCCTGTGCAAAAATTGTTTTGAACTCTTAAAAAAGCATAAGATAAGATATTTTTTTAAAAAATCCTGGAATGCAATTTTTGTTCAGTGATTGTTCAAAGTAATCACAGTCCTGAAAAAAGTCTGGTCCATGCACTTACAACCAATCCTCACACTTGTAACCATTGCAAAACCTCTATGTTCACATAATGCAATTTGGGGCTTGGCAACCATCTCATATTTATGATTGATCTCATTGTCCAAAGATCATGCTATTGTAACTGATGGCTTTTCTGCCGGTTTTTAGAGAATTTCACAAGAATAGGCTTGCAGTTATGATCATGGAATTTTGCTTCAACTGCAGCTTTGCTTAAATAACCATGATAATTCACGAAATGACAATCATAAATATGATCATAAAATCAGGTCCGACTTGACTTACAATCATGACTTACCATCATAATGCCTGAAATTCTTTTCCCAATTGTAGTCCTTAGTCCAGGACTATTTGTAGATAAAAGTAGACAAAACTAAAGATTACAATTGGAGAACATTCAACCTGACTTACTAACAGTGACAAAGCAAAATCTTTTAAAACATACTGAAGGATGTTTTTCAGCAATGGACCCAGAAGTTTAATTTTAAGTGTGTCTGCCTCTATACATAGACAATGTTTAAAAATGCTACAGAAAAGAATCAAGTATTGCCTGACAGGATTGAGATTGATTTGAAAATGAATTTAAAAATTATGTTACAGGAATGACGTGGAAAAAAATATCACACTGAACATGCAAAAGAAGTGAACTATTGTCTTAATAATAAAAAATAATAATAAAAACAGATAAAAGCCAATGGAGTGACCTTGATAATTTTCCTATAACGAATTTACCACAAAAAGGCCTGGTGAAACTTTGAATGGTATGATAAGAGACAAAAAAAAAAATGGAACAAAATATTATTTGAAGGGATTGGATGAAGAACAACACAGCAGTAAATTGAATGAATATAAAGTTACTTTATTTGATTAAGACTATTCAAATAGATAATGTGATTATCTGTGGTTAACCCTTAATGGACTTTTGCTGAAATCAGGACAGCTATGACTATATTTTATGAATTTGTTATAGATAAGAGATGGGATATGGAAGAGACAATTTGTTGTATTTTAAAAGAAGGTAAAGTTATTAAAAAAATATACTGTGATGAAGGAGGAAGTCATTTCTTTATATATATATTTTCTTTATCATATTCTTATTATTACCTTTATTGTCAAAGCACAACATACGTACACTGAGATTGGCTGACCCTCCCTTCATGCACCCCCTTCCCTAACTCACAGTGTGGACAGAAGTCCCTAACCCAGCCCCAATCTTATTACCCTATGTGACCTTGTTGCACAACGTGCCAGCCCCAGAAGTTTGTCATACCATGTTGACATCAAGTTATTTTCCATTCAGAAGTCTGACAGGCCACAGGTAGAAACTGTTCTACAGAATGTTGGTGCAGCTGGCTGTGCTTCTATATCTCCTACCCAATGATAGGGTGAGTCATCCCTGAGAATTTTCCTCACTCTTCTAAGGCAGCAAGCCCTTGCGATGTCATCTAGTGGTATCAGGGAACAGCCCACGATGTTTTGTATTGTGCTCACCACCCTCTGTAGTGTCTTTCTGTGGCTGTCAAGCCAGCATACCACACCGTAATGCAATATACAATTCTTATTTTTCTTTCATTTAATTTTTAATTTTTTTACTTTTCCTTTTTCTTCTTCTCTACCTTTTTCTATTTTTTCTATTTTTTCTAGGTTTGAATTAGATATTGATATTATAAATCTTTAATAAAATTATTTTTAAAAACATTTAAGTCAAATAATCCAGAACTATTTATTCAAAATATTAATCTAAGATTTATATACCTTCAGAATTTTAGTAGCTATTGAAACAATTTAGCTTTTCTCTTTCTAAATTTAATGTAGTTAAATTATAATTTATTAAACTTCTTTACAGTCAAAACAATGACAGATGTTATGTCTGTTACATTTTACTGCATCAATGAATTCTTCTGTATATCAGAAATGTTTAATTTTACCTCTTTAAGATTCACTGGTTGAGCAAATATACGAGTAGAATCCTTTTCTTGTAGCTGGTCCAGTACTGAACGCAATAATACAGTAAATGGAGTCAGTTGAAGCTCCATGGCAACCTGTTCCACTTTGATCTGCACAATGAAGGACAATTATAATCTATCTTATCATCAAAATACAATCACTGGCTACTTTGCTGCTATAATAAATCAAGATTAAAGCTCAAACCTATTAAAACTATACAGTCATAAATTCTACCATTGTAATGATACTTTCACAATGAAGTTATAGGCAGAAGAAATATGCATATGTGCATGATTTAGCAGATATGATGATACAGGCATCATTAATATATGATACATATTGACAAAAGAAGAATGATTCTTTCCTTCTTTCTTTGAAAATAAGTAAAAATATTTATTAAGCTTAACCAAAATTCAACTTCATTAGAAATATATATATTAAAGCAAACTTAATTCTCTAAGTAGCAATATTTTATGTTGTACCATTCATATGCAAGAGTGAATCCCTATAGTTGCAGTAGTGGATAACACTATTGTTGGAGTAAGCAACATTATGCAAAATATAGAAAGAAAATAATTAGCCAAAGAAATACCAACATAATTATACTTCCTCATATTTTAATAAATTTGCAAACCATCCCGGAATCTACTAGGTCCATATACCAATTCATACATTGTTTTTGTTTTTTAAACTTCTTACTTCTGACCTTCTTGAAGAGCTTATTAATTCCAGCCAACCATGACTTCTACTTCCCTTATCTCTCAGCTAATTCATATTCTTAATTACAAATAGTTTTTGTATAACAACTGCTTTAGACGTGACCCAAACATTGTAGTTATGATGGTGATGCAAAAGTAGCTTTGCAATCATTGCCTACATTTAGATTTTCACAGCATTTATCACATTTACCATTACTGTCAGTTAGTACACATTGTCCTGTGCCTTACCCATCCCACCCACCCCAACTCCCCCAAGAATAGACAGATCACTTAAAAAAGCTATCACAACCTGACAATACAACACACCCCTAAAAATACTAACTTCCTTAACTGGTTGGCAGCAACTGCCTAAAATTAACAATTAATCAGTTTCATTCTAAAGGCTTTTGTTAGGTTTCCTAGGGACCTAATGTTTCCTAGTTGCTTAGTTTCAATGTGTGTTCCTTGCTGTCTTCTAATTCAATCCTCTCCAATGAATGTAAATACATGTTGTAACTATGTATCATTTATGTGTTTGCAACTGTGTATCAATG